>BQNB010052543.1:0-40444 GCA_026074375.1 Tanacetum coccineum
CTTGTTAATTATTTGATTTTCGAGACAAACACGATAATCGTCCTCCCCGAAAGCTGGAGCACAGTGCACAATCCCAGTTCCACTATCAGAAGTTACATAACCATCTGAAACAACTCTGAACGCCGTATCTGTGAAATCCTTGAAGTAATCGAACAACGGCACATACCTGCAAACATATTATTAGTTTAGTTTACTGCATTATTTACCGATAAATATTATAGAAAAGTCGAGTAAAATGACTCACTTTTTACCCACTAATGAAGATCCAGGAAACTTTTCCAAGATTTCATAAGCAGCCACGGTGTTTTTAGCTTTTCCACCAGTAGAGCCCTTGGTTTTGGGAAGTGAATTGCCATCCACAGGTCCACTAGGTGTTCCTTTTTTTGGCTTCTCTACTGGAAGCTCTGATAGTCGAGATTCCGCAACTACATAGATATTTCCATTTGATTTTCTCTTCACCTGATTTCATTTGATTTATCCATCAGATAATTATACAGCTTCAAACCTTTGACTAGAGGTGGCAAAATAAGCAGGTAGGTGGGTTGGTTAAATAGTTAGACAGTTAGTCCCAGTTCAGATTAAGACAGGCCATGTTTTGGTGTAAGCTGAAAAAGGCCAGGACACCAGCTTGGGCTAGGTCGATCCACAAACAATTTTTGTCCATTTTCAGTACATACTGAAATATTAATTCTGATTACAATAACAATATTATTACAGTAATGTAGATCTTTGAATAAAATATTTAAGAAATTGTATGTATTAGAAAAGGCTAACCAGTTTGACCAATTCCCCTTGCGTATTATTTTTTTTGGCTAACCCGTTGGAGATAACGCATTTCCTTATTTATATCAGTAGATAATGCATAACCTAAGTCTAAGCTATTTGTAAGTAAAAGGCTCGATGTTGCCACATTTGCTTTTGAGTAAAGCATATCAACGACTAACCTTCACATACACAAATTCTGAGTTGACACACAGTGCAAGATTACTAGGAAGAGTCCATGGTGTGGTTGTCCATGCAACAATTGCAGCACCATCTTCAGCATCAAGAATCGGAAACGTAACCATAACTTCAGGATCAGACACATCCTGCTCAACACATAAAAGGTGACATACAGGCATATACATACATAAAATACTACAATTTACCAAATCAGTATCCACATTAAAAATTATGCATATCAATAATTAACAATTTAGCATAACCACTAACCTAAGACAACCACTGACATTCGGTATAGAACCACAGGAACAACATAAACAAAGGATATTCAATAATCCAGAATTAAAGAATGACTGATAAACATAATCAACATATTAATTAACAAAATGTAGCCACCTAATTAGTCTCTACAAACTCATATTTCATTCTTAATGTCATTATCAAGTCGACAGCATATTTAAGTACTTTAAATAGAAAATCAAGTATCTAAACAAGATTAAGAATAAGAGTGTTGTTACACCAAAAATAAATAAGTTGACTCTAAAGATAGACTTCATAATTAATCAAGGCATTGACCTTAATAATACCAAAGTAGTTGTGTCCTGGCACTTGGAATCACACCGACCTAATAATAAATCAACTAACATCATGCTATACCTTCATTAATGTATCATGTATGTGTGTGTTTATTGATATTTGTCTAGATTTACAACATTTTGAGATGGTCAACAAAGTTCATGATTCCTAAAGTAACATCCCTATACCATGATTTATTGCAGATAAGTGAAATAGTCAGCTTGGTCAAACGAAATAGTCAGCTTGATCAAACGAAATAGCCAGCTTGGTCAAACAAAAAGAGTCCCGTCATGCACAGATTAGAAAATAAACAATCAAGGGCTTACTTGAAATATATTTAAGTGACAAACAAAAAGGATGTTCATTTCTAACCTTGTAGTTTGAATTAGCCTCAAAGTTGGATAGTGGAGTCTTTAGGCCAGTACTGTAAGGCATGACCTGATAGATGAAACAAAACATCACGAAAAGGTATCACACGTTGAATTTACCACAAGACACAAACAGAAAATATGCTTGAATTTTCCATCTTAATCTTCTCAAAATCATTCTAATTGCGGTATAAGTTTGACAAACGTACAATAATAGACAAAAAGCTAAATTGAAGTCACAGTAAAAATTAAGGAACGAGAAACAAAAGTCGAGGTTTATAAAGAACTAACCTTAAACCCTCGATAAACAAGGTCCTTCTTAAACAGCTCTGAAAACACCCACCAAACACTTTCCATAAAATTCAAATCCATCGTTTTATAATCATTCTTAAAATCAATCCCATCTCCCCCTTTCTCTAGTAAATCACCTTCTCCCACTTCCCCAACATATCCTAGTACAATACTCCGACACTCCTCATTATACGTACCATCCCCCCCCCCCCCCATCTTCAACACGTCCTCTTTAGGTCTTGAGTCCCGAGCTTGTGTCCAATCTCCTGCTCAAACCGGTCCAAACCCCATGACAGTCCCAACCAAACTTCCGTGTGACGTGGTGCCCCTACATATTGTCTGATACCTCGTCACAACGTCCTTGATTGTTCCAGCTAGGATGTGGCCATAGTGAGGGAGGCCAGTAGCAAAAGGGGGGCCATCATAAAAGATGTATTCTTGTAAATCTTTTGTTTTTTCAAGTTGGGTTTCGAATGCTTTTACTTCTGTCCACCACTCTAAGATCTTCTCTTCTTGTTTTGGGAATGAAAAATCCTTCCCTTCAATTACGTCATCCATTTTGCACCTGAACTAAAATTAAATTAGAAACTATACGAATAAATAAACGTCAAATGAACCGCTTTAATTAAAGACAATAATCTTTAGCGAATTACCCTCATTTGTAAACACAACAGAGATGATCAACTATATGCTTTACACTGGCTCCGGCCTTTGTGTTGGGCCAGCTGGGCGACGGCCCAAGGCAGCACATAGAAAGGGAGAATCATTTTATAAGCCCATGTTACACTACAGTAAGTTCAGTTTTAATCCCGCGTCACTTTTAATGTTAAAAACAATAACCGGCCCTTATGACTTTTCTTAAAGGTAATCGATTAGCGGACTAGTCATGTAGGAACTAGGAAAAGTGCTGAGGTCAAGAAAAGCAACAAAACCGTTTGACATTGTGGTAATTATATTGGCAGTTGAAACTTTGGCAATTGGCAGTCGAATTGGGTACGATCAAGGCATCAGAGCGATTGATCAATCATTAATTCTTCTGTTGAATCTCTTCATTAATTTGATCAGGTGATATAATTCAACAATCCATACTTATTATTTGTTTTGCTAACTTGCTATTATGTTATATAATTTACGTTATAATTATATTATATAATTTACGTTATAAACTATCATGTTGCATCGTTCACAACCGTCAAGTGCCCATAATAGAAAAAGAAAGAGCAATAATAATGTTGAAGAGAGGCTGAATGGGTTAGCAATTTTGAGTTTTTGACTATGACAAGATAACTGGTGAACTTGCTTCAAGAAACACACGGCGACATCGCTTTAGGTGATCTATGATGAACTAGTAATTCAAAGTTTATTTCCACATATTGTAAAATCTTACTTATTAGATAAAAATCGGCACGGGGATGAGCCGCCTAGCTTGACTAGATTCCAAACCCCTAAAAGATAGTATGTTGTTTGTTTACAATGAGGCAATTTCAGTCGGCTCGCCCCGGGCATCAAAAACCTAAACTAAACACCATAAAACCATATAATACAAGGTGAACTAAAAACGTAACACGTCGAACCCTAAAAGCCTATATTTATTAGCACTAGTTGGATACCCGCGCATAGCGGCGGCGACAAAAATTGCTAACCCAACTCGCTCCGCAATTCCCTACCCGCTTAGAGAATTCGTTTGTTTGGGTTTCCGTAGCTTTCCCGAAATATCATATTAACATCATTCTCGCTTGTATAAAGACTCACACACTCTCTTGCCTATCAAACATTGTCTCCAAAAATATATATCTTCTACGAATCAAGTTTTGTATTCAAATTAAAGTTAAAGTTGTTAAAAAATTCAAAATAAACCCATTAAAAATGTGAAAAGCTAAAAATTTATAAAAATATATCAAAAAATGATGTTGAATTAAAGATCATGAAATTTTAAAAAATACGGTGAAATTAGATCATAAAAAAAATAAATAGATAAAAAGATATGTCAAATTGAAAATAAAAGTGATATTTTAATTAAGAAGTGACACATGTGACTCTATGATGTGATCTTCTAAAATAAAATGAATGGTCAATATTGCACCTCCTTATCTTAATTTTTGATAGAACCCACATTGTAAATGCTTTATATAATAGTATAGATAACTCTCAACTTCCCTCGTGAGATAGACCCCATGAACTAACCGCGGAGACCCCGCAACGCATAATAACTAAATCGCCCCCTAGCTGCAAATCCCCCGTATAACCTACCCACATCCACTCACACTACTTCTGTCTCCCACGACTCGCGCCATGCCACCCCCCCCTCCATTAGACAATACACCACTCACTCAGCAACCCTACACTCCTACATCACCCCAACACACCTATTACACGTATACTTATCAGTTCACTCGTTTATATAACTTGCGCTATAACTAATAAGCATAAAAACACAAGTCCTGTCGCCAACTAAACATAGCATACGAAAACAAAAACAAATCATCGTAATAACTTATTTACCCTAATACTTACTTTCCTTCATTATATTGGTGTTTATTTATAACTAGCTGAATATAACGAATCATCCTTTATAATAAACTGCTAATTCAATCACTTCGCAGCCTAAACAGTATTCCGTAGCCGTTTTCCGTACTTTTCCCAAGTCATTCCAAAATGTTTACCTATCGAGGTTTTCCGAATATAAACTACAAACTAATCAAAATAAAATTATAAGCTTCAAATATATAAATCATAATCATCTTATAGCTAATTCAACACTTAATATATAAAATGACTAAACACATTATGATTCTATTGCTATTATTAATGATAACAGTAATGCAAACCCTAATATTATAAAGCTATATAGATAGATAGAAATATAACATATATAATAAAAGTTAAAATTGATCGAAGAAGAAGAGGAAGAATCGAAGTTACCGGTGGTAGGTGGCGGAGATGTCGATCGGTGGTTACGGCGGGCGGCGGCGATGTTTAGATGGAGGAGAGTATAATAAAGTTTTCAGGGTTTACAAATGGACGATTGGTGATACGTTACTAACAAGGGGTAATTATGGGAACGCATATACTTTCTTTTTTATTTTCAAAGGGCGGCTGTTCTTAACAACTAATTTTCAAATTTTGTGTTAAGACAATATACAATGTCCAAATAAAATCATTCAAATTCAAATAAAATCACTAACAACTTCCTATAATTTCGCACACACAAATTCAATTCACACTTCTCATTGGCCATATTAGCGAAAAATGCGGAGCATGTTTAGAAATATGTCTTAATATTGGCATATTTTGTGGAAAAGTTGTTGTTATTGACAGCCCTAAGGGCTGCTGTTAGCATTTCCCATTTTCAAAAAAGTAAAGTGCATAATACAATATTATGTGGTTTTTAAAAGAGCGTCCCGCGTTTAATTTGCATCATTCTGTTAGTAAAAGTGAGTCATTGTACATCTCTGGAGACGAACGGTGCAAATTTTTTGCCAGTTAAAGGGGAAAAGTGAGGCAAAAATACATCTCTGTGGTTTGCAAAAAGTCTGTCTCGCATCCTCACGTGACCAGCATTTTTTCCCTTTAACTGACAAAATATATGCATTGTCCGTCCTCATGGATGTATGGTGGCTCACTTTACTAACGGAGAGATGAAAAATTAAGCGAAGTATGAGCTAGAGACGTGAGACGGTCTTTTTGAAAACCACATGGATGTATTATGCACTTTACTCTTTTCAAAATGTAAAAATTCTAATTGGGATTTTCTTTAATTATATAAAAGATTGTTATACTATATTCAAAGCTCGGGTTAACCCTATATTATGCTTAAAATAAATAAATTTACATGTATTCATAAGTTCGTTATTTGATTTTCTGATAAAGAAATAACCATCATAGCAAGGTTGGATCCAGTGGTTATCACCCTTGTCTCTTAAGATAGATGTCAAGGGTTCGATCCTCACTCCTTGCAAGGCCAGAGGTCCTTTTATACCTTTGGTAGAACCAAAAGCAGCCTCTCTACCTTAGGTAGGGGTGTGGTTGTCTACGTCTCAACCTCCTCCATACACCGTGAAAGACGGTATTAGGACCCATAACTCGTGAAAGACGATATTGGGTATTACCTTACCTTACCTTTTTTTTATAAAGAAATAACCAAATTTGAGAAATTATAAGAACTTACGAATTTGGTGTTCTTGTTCCTTACGAAATCTTATTACCCAACTTGTCTATCGTATCACTTTTCATGGAACATGATTTGCAAATTATCATTAGGTTCAGATTATAAGTTTGTTCATATTATGAGGGGTAAATTGCAAATTTCGTCCCTAAAGTTTGCGATTTTCGCACGATGACCACTGAAACTAAGTTTATATTTCATATGTCCTAAAAGTCGCTTTTTTGTTGCAACCTAAAAATTTTGGCCAACGACTGTTACTTTTGCCCATTAAGTTACATCACGCGCCCTCCATGTGAGGGCATTTTTATATTATTTTTCACGCCCACGTTACTCCACCTGCCAACTTGTGCAAAAACCAATAAACGCCCTTATTTCATTTTGATATCAATAGTGCATTTCACTTTGATCTCAAAAATTTAGAAATCGCCCACCTTAATCATTTTAAAAATTTATGATTAACCACTTGAATTTTTAATGCTTTTCACTTTCCAAAATGTAATAAGACTTATAACCACCACTTTTTGTCAGGTTGAGGATCTAGCTGATGTTGAATTGTTAAAATCATTTGTCAGCGGTAATATGGCAGCCAAGGAAGCAAAGTCAGCTCAGCCTGCTTCACATGATTACAAAGGTGAAAGTAAAAAATTCCATTTTTGCTAAAATTAGTCCGTCTAAAATCGAACTACTAAAAACAAAAATTAATCTTTAACATCTAACGTTTTTCCATTGTTCATGTTTTGGACTTGATTTTGCTTACTTTATAGGCTTACGAGATCTCTTACAGCTTTCACTATATAATGTTGCTGGAAAATAATCTTTTTCTTTCATTGTATGCCTCGTGGAGCCATTAATCAATGGATATAATAAGCCTTTGCTCTTTAGCACAGGCAAGCTAGTGTCATCTGTTTTTGTGAAATACCTAAATCAGTATTTAGATTGAAATTTGCTTTGTGGTATAGGCTTCTCGAACCTGGAAGAGATTTTGGTTGTTAAAAGCCTTGTATGGTCTCCTGATGTTCCTTCCGCAGGTATGTTTTGTAACACCCCCCAAAAATCAGGACAACGCAGCGGAATGGTAACATTTGGGGTGCTACTTCAGGGCACAAAACACAAGTCACGGAAAACGACCTCAAAAGAGACGTTTTAAGATAAATTTTACATTTGTTATATTAAAATCAGAGTTTACAAATTATTTAATGGTACTCAAATTATTAAGCGTTCAAAAATATATATATCCGCGCGACTCGAATGCTCCCAATGCTCCACTAGCAAAATAGTAACCTGAAAATACATGCTAAAACGGTCAACATAAAGTTGGTGAATTCATAGGTTTAAGTAAAAGCAGTGTTGAAATAATTTAAGAAATGTCTTTGTAAGAAAAGTAGCGTTACAGTATTTCAAAGTGTTATTTCCGAAATCCAAGTAGTGATTCAGTAAATCAAGTAATGTTTAGTAGTGGACCACAAGATCGAAGTAATGGTGGACTAAGTACATATTCCGAAGTCCAAAACAAGTAATGTAGACAAGAGAAACACATTCATCAAGTCTAAGTATATAAGTATTATTGCACTAAGCTCATGACCCCGAAGCCTTAACTAGTTTGTGCCCCAAATGTATAGGATGCTTGCCAACAACCTAAAAGTATTCTCAATGTTAAATGCACCATGGTCAACTTGTGACCAGAAATTCCAGGTGGGGATTGTCAGTCCCGATAGATCTATCCACAACACTCGCGCTCACTACAATAGCAATTGACGGTTCATGATATAGTAGGGACTTAATTGGCAATAGTGGTAACTTAGGCAATAATATTCAGGCAGTAATCTGGATAGCATACAGTTTAAAACAAAACACTTGTGTCCGTAGTAAAACAATCATGTAATTCCACCCCGTAGAGTTTATAAAACAAGGAGATAGAAATGGGGGCTATGAACTCACAAAGTATTGAAAGGTAATTGTACTGTAGTAAAATATATGAGTTTGTAAACGAGCATGTATTCCCCTCGCGGGTTTATAAAACATTGAAAAGATTGAAATGCGAGACTATGAACTCACAAAGTCCTTGAAAAGTAATCACATTGTTATAAGATAAACGAGTATGTAAAAGAGTTTGTAAACAAGCATGTATTCCCCTCGCGGATTTATAAAACATTAAAAAGATTGAATTGCGAGACTATGAACTCACCTTAGGAGTGAAGTGACGAAATAATCAGGTAAATGGCAGAAAATGTATCACGGAAATATCCGAAAGCAACCTAAGTAAATATGGGTCGCATAAGTACCAAGTACTTTAATTAATAACATTGAATATAATCTTATAGTTGTTATATCGTACTATCGTTCGGGCTATCATAATTAAAGAGGTCATGACATGACGTACGAGGAGCTAGGATACTTTAAATCGTAAATCCAACAACTCGTCAATACGCCATCCGAAGAGGCCTCATTATGAAATTCCCTAGTAATATAGCACTTTGGTAACTATAACACATATATATTTCTATATAGCTACATCACCATCTAGTTGCGTTTGTGAAATTATGTTCAAATTGTATTTGATAATTAAATACCATGTATTTATCTCCGTATAATCGTTAAATGGTTTAATCGCCTTTGTAAAATAATATTTATAAAGTCTAAACTAATTATAAATATTATTTAAATGATTCCATAAAGTTTTGCAAAAAGTTTTATTAAAAACGAACCAACACTATTCACCTCAGGAAATAGTGCACAAGTTAGAAAATAGTGTGTAACTTTCTCGTTTTAAACCCGTTGTGTACGTTTCCTTCGTTCACGCTTTCGTATTTGAAAGATGTATCAAATAATCGTATTTTTAAAAAGTTAAAATCTGCTGATGAATAGTACTTTTACTATTCATGAATAGTAATAATTTATATAAATTTAATTAGCTTAATCGTATAATCGTCATAACTTATTCGTTTTAACTCCGATTTTAGTGATTCTTTCGAGCACGTTCTTGTAATTGAAAGTTTTATCATATTATTGATGTTTATAAAGTATAAGTTTCTGTGATGAATAGTACTTTTTATAAAAATTGTTTTATAAAAGTATTAACTATCGTAAACTTGTAAATAGCGTATCTTCTTCGTTATTAATCGGTTTTTCGAGTTCTTTATGACCCCTCGATCCTTGTGACATGTAGTATTTTATAAAATCATAAAACATATATGTAAATTTTGAATTACAAACAGCCCCTTAAGATATTTTTCTCAGAATGTGTTTAAAACTTGTTTTTAGGACTTTTTAGCTTTACCACTTTGTTACAAACCCATTAGAACCCTTAATATCTTATGTCTTACATATATTAGCTCCATTAGGTCATATTTTGTTCAAGATTTCGAGATAACAAGTGTTCTAATCTCACTTTTAATCAAAACCCATTAAAGAAACCCTAAATGGTGATTTAGCTATAAAGAACATGTAAACACATAAAATCATGAAATGAAAAGTATAAAGGTATTTAGATAACCTTAGGAAGGATGAATGATGAAGAACAAATTATCTAAACCCTTGTTTTGGATATCAAACCCGAGATTATAACACTAGAAAAACCCTTAATCCTTTGAAACCCGAATCTTGCACAAACTTTCTTAAATCTTCGAAACGAGAAATCAACCCTCCGATCTTTCTTAGAACACCTTAGAATAGATGTAAGAACACTTGTATTTGATCTAGAAAATCAAAGTATGGATGTGTTATGGAGATGGTTTTGAGCCGTGATATATGATGAGAGAAATGAGAGAGATTTTTGTGTTTTACACCTTAGGAATGTGTTTTGTATGTTTTTCTTACTAGTTAAGCCTTTATATAGGGCTTAACTAAGGTTAAGAAACTCTAGTTAAGTTAACTAGGGTTAAGTTAAAGGAAAATATCTAAAAGATATTTTAGATAAATATCTAATAAATATCTTATAAATATCTTGTTAATTAAACGCGAGCTATGACCAAGGTTGAGGAACAAAGATGACACGGTTCATAAAATGATATTTTATGATCATAAGAATAATAACGAGACACGTCGTAAATTTTACGAAGCTCGAAACGATTAACGAATGCGCGGTTGAATGTCGACTCGCGGAACGTCAAAAAAATAAAAGTAACCCAATCTTTTCCAAAATTTTCATAATAAATACGAAAATATTTATTATCGACAAATAAAATGTTAAATGTCGACACTCACTCACGGAAACTCGTAAAATAGATGACGTCGAAAATGACCTGAAATTACGGAATGTTACATATGGGTCTTTGATGTTCCAATAGCCACTCCTAAGGTACATGGTATGTGTTTAATTACACATACCTTTTACCTTTAAAAACAAGCTAAAATAACCAAAAACGGACTTAAAATGCCAAAAATATGCTTGTTTTGCTAATTGTGTTGTGCAGGAACGGATATCTAAGAAAAGGACGAAAAACGAAGCCAAAACGACAAAACCGGACACGGAATGGAAAAGCATGGTAAAGACAAAGTCAAGACAAAGCCCAAGTCTGAAAAAGTCAACCAAAGTCAACCCCGACAAATCCAAAAGTCAAACCCAAAGCCATAAATGAAGAAAAATAAGTTTAGGGGCCAAAATTGCCAAATCCCTAACTTATTTAATGAAGAAAATGAAGAAAACACTTGTGAGGGACCCAAACTGCCAATTCATCAAAGAATAAAACCACAGGGACTCAATCTGCCAAGGCTTGAAACTATTAACCACAAAGGACCTCTTTTGCAAATATACTTATACAACTGAGGGGGTTTTTCTGCCAATTTCAGAACTTATAACAAACAAGGATGTGTATTGCAAACATAAGTATAACCATGGAGGGCCATTCTTAACAAAACAACAAACCCACACCCTGAGTTTAAATTACTGTACATCTTCCAACCCCATTTCCCGCCAAAACACCAACCCCACAACCAGTCCCTTTCATACTTCGTTGACCTCACCACAACCTTCCAAACCCATCACTAACATAAACCCCACCCCCACATGCTAAAGGTCCACGCTGGCAATCCTGAGTCTCAAATTCGATCAATGGTTGAGATGAATTTGATTGGGCAACACTCAAAACCAAGGGCTATGATTGGGCTTATGTTTACACACACGCAAGAAACACATATGGGACTTCTCTCAGAAAACAAGCACACAAGGATAAAGACAAAAGACCAAGAAGTGAAACCCTAGCTCGTTTTCTATATAAGTCTTTGTAAGCCCTTGAGGCCAAGGAGTAGTTTTTTTTGAAGTTTAGTTTCAGTTTAAGTAATTTAACCTAGTGTAATTTTCTTTTATGTACTTGTAATTTTTTTAAGGTTAATGAAAATTTGAGCTTATGTTTTAATTTGTATTCCAAAGTTTCCAAAGTTAACTTAAGTTTATTTTAAGCTCACTTTTAAGCTCTCATATAAGTTATCATATAAGCTGTTTACTAGCGGACATGGTAACATTTGAGGTGCTACTTCAGGGCACAACAACACAGGTCAGAATGAGTTGATTCGGTTGTGTTATATATGAATTGAACCAAATCAAGGAAATTTTAACTGTTTTGACCAGTAAAAAAGTTATCAACTTCGTCGTTACACTCATAAAAAAATGATTGCAGTACCTGGTCAATCATATGCATCAGTCCAATGGCACCGCCCCTAAGAAAACATCGAGCCAAAACCGGTTCCTGCATAGTGATTTTGGATAGTCAGTATCACATTATCTGCAACAAACTAATCGTTAAAGTGATAATAAGATTACGGATTACTTAGAGAAATTAAGTGCAGCAAATAGGCTATTTTTCTCTGTATATGGTCCCTATCACAACTATTGGCTTCACACTTGCTTATAAAACTTTTTAGAGCAAATGTACCGACCCGATTAAAGTGGCATGTGTTAACCTGTAATCTGTTACCCAACCCCAGCTTGTTTATTTAGCCGCCCTTGATATTTCCGTTGTTCCAACCTACCGAACACAGAACACACCAAGTGAACCCATCAGCTAAACTAACCCGGTATTTTAATGATAATAGCAACATATATAACAATTTATGGACTTTGAGTGATAAGAACCCATATCTCCATTGCTGCTAGCTTTAGCTTTTCATATAGACGTCACCTATTCGTCCTCGTCATTTTAGTACCAACAAAGGAAAAGGTGTAAAGTCTCGACCCAAATAAATTTTTACACTGCGTTATTCAAATACAGAAGAACAATCTCAGTTCTAGCGTAAGTGTGCAACTTTCTTCCGCTCTCTGACCCTGTGAAAGCAAACAAAGAACCGATCAGTTAACTTTGTCACGAAAAGTTTGCTATATAAAAGTGAGCTTATGAACCAAGAGCCGAAAACCACATAAGCCATAAGCTTGCTATGTAAAAGTAAGTGTGAGCAAATGGTTGCTATAAAAAAGTTCAGTAAGGAATGCAACTGATGCAAATAGTTCATGTGGTTTTTATGAACTTTTTATAAGCCTGCTTGCTATAAAAAAGTTCAGTAAGGAATGCAAGCCACAACTTTTGCTATGTTTTCAATAAGAGCACAGGCTACGATGCGTCATTTCCTTTTCTTTGGCGCACGACACTACGGCTGGCGTCATAGTGACCAGCTGTCACACCCCGACAAATATCTTAAAACGACAATTTAAAGTTTATTGGGCTTTAAGGCCCAATAAAGGTCCATTAAGGTATTTATACGTTCAAAATACGTTTCAAGCCCAAAACCAAGGCCCATTAGTAAAAATAAGCTCAAACATTAGCTAACAAAATAATCCGGACCACAAGTAAGCCCACAATAAGCTTGGCTTATTGGGCTTAACTTGAGCCGTGAGCCCATAAGCTCCAAAACATATATATATTAAGCTTAAAATAAGCTAATAAGCTACGTATCATATTTGGTTATCACCATAAGCTATAATAATAGTCCACGAATATACGCCATACAAGGTAAATAATCAAAATCACCTCCCTTGTGATTCCAAAGTAAGCCGAGAGCATATAAGCTCAAAATAAGCCACGAAAAACCCATAAAATAAGCTATACAAGCTATTATACAAAATAAGCTATTTAGAAATATATGTTTTTCAACCATCACGACCACGATATCAAAACTACAAAATCCTTATTCTTTTTTTTTTGGTTCGACGCAACAAACACCCCTTTTTACCATTGCGTTTTCAAAATTTTGATTTGTACGACGATCAACGTGTACAACTAACATCTATGCATTAATATCAACCCAAAAGTAAAAGTAAATTTTAAATTTATAAACTTACAAGAAAAGAGGGTTTCAAAAGCGAGATGAACACGAGCCAACTACCCAAACGTAGTTTTTATCAATACCTGAACACTCGAATCAACCCAGAAACACTCTAAATCACCACTTTCTTGATCAAAGTTGGAAAGTTTATGTGCTTTAGTGTGTGGAGGGGGGGGTGTGGCACGAAACCAAAGACACACACAAGTTGGTGTGTGTTTTAATTTTTGATAATGAGAATGAATGAATGAGTATGTAAGGTGGAAGGAATATATTTAGTACTAAATCAGGTTTCAGATAACAAAATGCTAGAAAATAGCATCTTCGTCCCTACACTTACCCTTTTCCAAGCCCCAATTTTGGAATCACTGAGGGTGTTCGAGTCTTTTTTCTTCGTGTCGGATCAATTTAAAAACGCCATACAACTCGATCGTTAAAATATTTTCGAAAGTTATTAGATTTTATTCATTTAAAAATACTTTTCCATAACTTAGGTTTAACACGATATTATTACCACATTAACTCACACAAAAGTTTATGGTCATTTAACTGGTAGTGTCGGGACTCGTTTTTGGCATTTTTCACACATTCACGGGTCAACCTTCCCGGAACATAAATAACATAATAATACCCTCTAAAAAGGATTATTACACACAATATAAACATAAAACATCTCAATCTCTTAAATTCACCACCGTCACTACGATACATATTTCTAAATAAACTGACAATAAGCCAATAGTCAAAGGACTAGAATTCAAAAATATCCAAAAATCATAAAAGGGCAAGGGTTACATTCTACCCCCCTTAAAAAGAATTTTCGCCCTCGAAATTCAATTACTATCGCATCCACTTTATTTAAAACAGGTTCGGATACTTACGCTTCATCTGATCTTCACGTTCCCACGTAAATTCGGGACCACATTTTGAATTCCACCGAACCTTGACGATGGCAATCCTACTTCGCTTAAGCTTCTTGAACTCTCTCTCTAAGATTTCCATAGGCTCTTCCACAAAGTTCAGTTTAGCATCTACCTCAATCTCATCCAAAGGCACTTGCAGTGTTGGATCAGCCAAACACTTCTTAAGGTTCGACACGTGGAACGTGTCATGAACACCATTCAACTCCTCAGGCAACCTAAGTCTATAAGCTACTGGACCGATCCGCTGTGTGATCTCAAAGGGTCCAAAAAACCTAGGTGCCAGTTTTCCCTTCTTCCCAAAGCGTACCACATCCTTCTAGGGCGACACTTTGAGCATGCACCGTAACTTCACTACACTAAAACTCCAAAAGGTTTCCTTCTCTTATCAACATAACTTTTCTGGCGATCACGTGCAACCTTAAGTCTATCCTTAATCTGCGAGATCTTCTCAGTAGTCTCTTGCACTAATCAGGTCCTATCAACTGACCTTCTCCAACTTCTGCCCACATAATCAGCGAGCGACACTTTCTACTATACAAAGCCTTAAACGGTGCACACCTCACACTAGAGTGATAACTATTGTTATACGAAAACTCAACCAACGAAAGATGGACATCCCAATTTCCCCCAAAATCTAGGACACACGCTCTAAGAATGTATTCCAAGGTTTGGTTAGTGTACGCACCACTCTGACCGTCGCGGCTGAGGCGTGTAAGCGTACTCCTATCTCTAAACGGGTTCCTAATGCCTCTTGCATTGATTGCTAAAATCTTGATGTGAAACGATATATGATAAGATTAATGGGTCGCAGGGGACATTGCCTAGCAACGATCTCATTCAAATACAACCTAGCCAATATATCCATCCTATAGTCCTCACGCATAGGTAGAAAATAAGCAAACTTAGTCAATCGGTCCACAATGACCCAAATTGTGTCATGCCACTAAAGTTCTAGGCAACTTTGTCACAAAATCCATAGTTATCCTTTCCCATTTCCATTCAAGAATCACGGGTTGCTGCAGCAAGCCAGATGGACTTGATGTTCTGCTTTACCTAAGCAAGTTCGATACATTCTACTCACATCACTCAGCCTAATGTACTTCTTTCATTCCAACCACCAATATATTATTCCCTAGTTACATAGTACATTTTATCAGCTCTTGGATGTACAGAGTACTTCGACTTATGGGCTTCATCCATTATCAGGGTCCTCACATCATCCTTCAACGGAACCTTCATTCAATCCAGGTAGTATAAGGCTCCATTATTCCTATGCTCTTCGTCTCTCATCCTTTACAACTCTCTACAAAACATGCAGGGACTCATCTGATGCCTCTTCTGAGTTGCTCAGTTTCTATCCTTGATACTCAACTTAGAGGGTCATTATTCATAGCTCTTAACTCTCATTAAGGCTTTTCACCTTCTCCTTCCTACTTAGTGGTCAGCTTACTACATTCGCTTTACCAGGGGTTGTAGCGGAAATTTTACAATCGTAGTCCGCTGAAAAAAGCTTTTATCAGCGTCGTTGGCGCCATATTCAAGCTCCTTTTGGTTAAGATATGATCGAAGACTCTTATGGTCGGTTTTTAGGATCACACTTTGATTCCTTACAATTTTATGTCTCCAGATACTTAAGGGCAAATAAAACCAATAAAAACACTTTTTGCACCCAGCTCTAAATCATGTGTGGTGTAATTCTTCTCATGGATTTTAAACTGCCTAGATGCGTAAGCTATCACCTTACCTCTCTGCATCAACACACAACATAATCCTAGGCCTGATGCATCACAATATACCAAAAAATCATCTCGCCTATCAGGGAGAGCTAGAACAGGTGCGTTACACAACTTGTCTTTCAAGTCTCAAATGCTTCATCCTGTTCCTCACCCCATCAAAAGTCCTACTTTTTTTTTTTGACGTCAGATAGTAAGTGACGTTAGCTATCTTAGAAAAAGTTCTCAATAAACCTATGTTAGTACCCAACCAAGCCTAAAAATGATCCCGAACTATCAATACGGAGTCCTATGGGTTCCAATATTAAAGCTTCAATTTACTAGAGTCTACGTCGAATGCCCTATCACCTCTTTGTCACTAATGCCAGTACACTGTTACTTTTCGCAACTAGAATTCACACTTAGAAAACTTAGCATACAGTCTTTCCTTCTTCAATAACTCCAAAACTAACCCTAGGTGCATCTCATGCTCCACCCGGGTCTTAGAATAAATCAAGATGTCATCTATGAACACTATCACAAACTTGTCTAGATAGGGCCTACACACTCGGTTTATTAAGTCCAATGAATACTCGCTATGGTGCATTCGTCAGACAAAAGGGTATCACTGTGAAAATCGAAATGTCCATAAGGGTCCTAAATGCAGTCTTATGATGCAATCCTCATGCAACTTCAGCTGAATTGGTACCAGACCTAAGATTTATCTTAAGAGTAAGTACTTGCGAACCTTGTAGTTGATCAACATAGGTTCACTCTATATCCTAGGAAGCGGATAACGATTCTTAATGGTCAACTTGTTCAGTTCTCTATAATCAATGCACATTCTGAAAGAGCCATTTTTTCTTCTTAACAAATAATACCGGTGCTCCCCAAGGCGATCAGCTTGGTCGAATGAAACCCTTGTTCTAGAGTTCCTTGAGTTGTTCCGACAACTCCTCCATCTCAGAAGGCGCCAATCGATAGGGAGACTTTGCAACCGGCATTGCCCCAGGGATTAACTCAATCCAAAATTCAATTTCTCGAACCGGAGGTAATCCTGATAGGTCATCTAGAAATACTTCGGAAAAATCTCTAACCACTACAATCTCTTCTAGTTTTGGCTCATTGGCCTTTGCACTCATGAGATGTCTCATCCTTTTATCTGGTCTCTCTCCTATGACCCTAAGTACTTCGCCATTTCGTAGTGGAATTCTAACTACTTTCTCATGGAAAATTATCACAGCTTTGTGTTTGGACAACTAGTCCATTCCTATGATCACATCAAAACTCCCTTTCCCAAATGGTATCAAGTCAATATCAAAGATATGACCCTCTATTTCTAGTCTACCACCTCGCATGACTTTATCAATTTCTACTAGATGTCCGCTAGCTATCTCAATCTCATATCTGAACCCTAAATCACTGGGCTCTATACCTAACAAAGGTAGGAAAGTAATGGAGACAAAACTATAATCGGCTCCAGAGTCAAATAAGGTTGTGGCATAATGATTGTTTAAAGTGAACGTACCCATCACGATGTTCGGGTCCTCGCGAGCCTCCTCTGCTCCCAACATAAATGCCTTTCCCCTAGCTTGATTGCCGTTGTTCCCATGACCCTGACCCACATTAACAGCCACGACTTGGTTCTGCTGGTTTCCCCCTATACTCTAAGCCTGATTTAACCTAGGACATGCTCACTTATAATGGTATGTACCCTCACACTCAAAGCATGCTCCACGAGCAGCTACTGGATTCCTAGCACTCACTGGGTTCACATTCCTAGGCACCGCTCTACAGTCCTTAGCAAAATATCATGGGCGGTTATAGTTGTAAAAAGTGTGACAAGGCGCCTCAGGTGGATGGTGAAAGTTACGGGTGGTACACTTTGTTAACATTAGATTCACCCTTATAACACAAGATCCAGAGGTATGGTAAAGTGAAAGAGATGTTGAGCCATATTATAAGAGAGAAAAGAGAAAAGATACGAGAATTTGTGTGTGTGGTTGAGAGAAAAGAAGGAAGACACACACACTCACACTTTACAAATGTGAACTTCTACCCCTCCATAGAAGTATGGAGGGGGTATTTATAATCCCGAGCTTGACTAGCTAAACTAACCCGATACGACTATAAATGAAAAATGTAATTCTGGATTAGTCACCATATTTTATGGCTAACAATCATCCCCCAATATGTGGACATACGGAATTACTTACAATGTTCCTATCAGGTATAAATACAACACAAATAAAGTCTTCCAAAGCGCTTCCAAAGCTAGAGATGTCTTCTGAGTTCTCCTGGTCTTGAAACTTGTACTCCGGCTTGGATCTTCTGTGTCTTTACTTGTACAGGAACCATTGTAGTATGCATGAGTTGGATTAACTTCCCCTCAATTCATGCAACATGTCTTGAAAAGCTTTCTTCATAGACTCTTTTTTGTCGAAGTTTCTGAATCAGCTTCCCCCCAAACCAACATCCCTATCTTGAGCAAATTCTGAAACATTGATGTAGCTTCAACAATCTTATACTTGTCATCAAAGTGCATAACTGAATTTTGTAGAAGTCAAACCACACTAACGACCACTGCTTCTTGTCATTAGATGTCAGTCTATGATTTTGTATTTCCTTCTTTTCTCTCAACCACACACACAACTTCTCATATCTTTTCTCTTTTCTCTCTAATAATATGGCTCAACATCTCTTTTACTTTACCATACCTCCTGATCTTGTGTTATAAGGGTGAATCTAATGTTAACAATTGGTATCAGAGCCTTAGTGGATTCGTGATTGATTCGTGTGGCTAAACAAGCTCAAATTTCATGGCTTATTTTGTTCAAAAAAAGGCCATGGCTCAATTTTTTTAGGCTTATTGGATTGTTAATCTTGTTCTTTACTTGTTCTATCTACAAAACAGGTTAGATTGTTACCATTTAGAGTGATACACAAGCTTCTAGATCGAATTATAAGCTTAAAAAGGCTTGGCTTATTTTGGTGTTCTAAGTGGAGGTTTGGTTCGTTTTTGAAGATCCACAAAGAAATACATGTTATTGTATGGTTAATCTTCAAATACCCGCTTAGTATTAATCATTTGTAGCTTATTTGAGTGGATAAAAAGCTTATTTGGATTGATTATGCTTAATTCGTGCTTATGTTCTTCGTGGAGGTTTGCTTAAAATATGATATTCTAGGTGGTGGTTTGACATAAAGTATGGACAAGATCTGTATTTTAAGGAAAAAGTAGGTGGCGGTTTGACCAAAGTCAACGGCGGTTTGATTAAAATAATCAATTTAATTAGGCGGCGGTTTGGTTAAAGTCCACGGCGGTTTGAATATTTAATTAGGCGGCGGTTTGGACTAAAAGTTTCATACGGCGGTTTGATGTGTAAGTTAGGCAGCGGTTTGAATAACTAAAACAGGCGGCGGTTTGATATTTACTAAGGCAGCGGTTTGGTTTTTCAAAATTGGCAGCGGTTTGGTTAAAGAAATAGGCAGCGGTTTGATATATTCTAAGTGGCGGTTTACTCTAATTTAGGCCGGCGTTTGCTGTATCAATTGTAGATCCCGTAAACAATTACGACTCATCATACACAACACGAATTGAACTGAAAAGAGAACGAAGAGATGATGTTTAGAGCGAGAAAGAAAGAGAGAGAGTTAAGAGAGAGAAATCTTAAAGTGAAATATTATATAAATGGGGGAAACAAAAAAACAAAAACTAACAAAAAAAAAAAAAAAACACAACAAAATAAAACAAAACACAAAAAATTATAACCTGTACCTTTGCTAAGTGGATAACTGTATATATATACCCCACACTTAAAGTGACTGTGCGGGATATTTATCTAGGATCAGGGGCTGGGGTCATTGTTTGGATTAATACCCGAAAAACATATACAATATGTTTATATATCGAGCCAGATTCCCAATACTTTCCTATTACACGTTAACTAATTGATTGACCGAGACTAACATACATAATGGACGAACTTCATGTTCGATTAATATTTGAGGCTAACATTCTCACCTGAGTGAGTTTCATTGATGACACTCCTCATGGAGATCAATTGAGATTGCTTTTGTCGTTAAGCTCAATGTGGTCCTTTGTCTTTCTCTTTGTTCTTTAGTTGTAGGTTGTTCCTTCGTGCTTTGTGATCTTGACTTGAGCCTTTGTCTATTGTCTTCATCGTCTTTGCCATTTTCGCCGGATCTTGTGTTCCTTTGGCCAACATTCGCATTACTATGCCTAATCTGAAAAGCTTTCAAATCAGTGTTTAGCGAAAGTCTTTGTCTTTAAATCTTGAGCTTTCATGATAGATTATCTTTGTAGAATGAGCATGAACATGTGGTAATGAATCGAATTTGGTTGATTGGGATCATTGTCACCCACCGTGTTTATCCTGGGCAGGTTTACATAGTGATAATCTAGGGAAATTGATTTCGAAAATCAATGACATAATTACTGGTAAAAGAGTTTTTGTAACAATTTCGGTGGTTTAAGCTTTTATCATAATGTCATCAACCGTAATTAATTTTTACAGACCAAATTGATTTAAAATATATACCAGTTGTCACAAGTAAGTTTGGTTCATATAGAATCTCGCAAGGTCACCTAACAAAGAGCTTTTGTTTTGATTGCTTACTCAAGCAGGATTTCCATCTTCATTGTGAATACTTATAGTATCACATCGGATGTTCGGCAAATATCACAAGGACTATTGCGTTTAGGACTCTTGTTAACAGCTTGTGAACTTGTGATGTTCAACAAGTGTTTGAAATGGAATGTGTCTAATGAGATTTAGATGATCTCTAGGCTATAGACTCGATTAGTGCATTTGGTTTTACTACTCAGAAGGCTGGGCAAGATTGCCACCTATTCAATATCAAACAATCCTCGGAGTGAGCATGTCAATAGATAAGTGTGTTCTCTATGACAAATGAAGACAATTTTATATGAGAGGAGAAACCCAAAGGGATGGGAAGGGTTGTACATTGCATCTCTGGGTCCTGATGTTCATTTTCAATAGTCGCAATTCAACTTGTGATTTCGGCAAAGCATATGTATTGGACCAGGGTTTCTGCCTTAAGTTGTGTGGGAGGCGCTTCTTTGTTATTAAACCACCATTTATCCCATACATTTCTTTTTATTCTCAAATCACCTTCAATGCTACCAAGGTCGTCATTATACTCCTTGTTGTGATTGTTCCAGTTGTTATAGGGCCCCTCTATCTAGTCGGAATATATTCCATATACATTCATCTCCAATTCATACCTAAGGACTGCTATTTCTAACTTTGGTTTATCCTTGGGTAAGTCCTCCGGTTTCTGGTTGGATACATAGGATTGATTCCATAAACTAACAACTTATGACTTCAGAATCATCATGAAAATAATTGATGTTGTTGGGGGTTTAAGATCAAACATAAAACCATTTTCTTCTGTTCAGCACATGAGTCCGAATTAGATCATATTTTAATTATAATTTTTCTCCCCTAATTTATAAAATAATAAACACTTAAGTTTTTGAAATACCTTGTGATTAAAAATGTCATGAGAAAAATTCTGTGGGGAGATAAATATGATTAGCAATGAATGTTTGGAAACATTTTGGATAATGTTTTGAATTCATAGGAATTGTCGTTGTTGATGTATCCAAGACCATTAATACTTTGTTTTTTCAAAAAAACATCCCCTCAAAATAGGATAATTATAAAAATTGTTTGTCTTTTGAAACATTGCTGAGGGGTTGGAGTGTTCTCCCTTAGTGTTGGAACACACAATGTTGAAAGTTATGAAGTGTCATCGAGAATCTTTGAAAATATCGTGTTCAACTTTTTTGATAAATCAAAATGTTAGAGAAAATTCTCTTCTAACAGGTAAGGTAAAGCGCACTGATAACGTACACTTATCCTCTTTTTCTTAAGCTTAAAAAACATTTGAACTGTCTTGTAAGAACAGTCCAAGACCGAGAAACGTTAATTTTCCTCGTCAGTGTGAGATGAGTTATAACCTTCCTTTATTTGAAGTGCGGGTTATGTACTGATATTTGCATATAGCATTTAGAAAAGTAGAAATGACCATGTTTGAAAACAATTGAAAAACTCTCGCTCAAACTTCATTTACACACCCGTGTCAATGTTAATCGACATTTCTAGGTACGTCGACAATTAATCAAACATTACAAATCACTAACCTAAACATCAAACAAGGACTTAAAAGACTTATCAAACATCAAACAAACCTTAATCACAAACAACTATTCATTCACGGTTTTCTATTGATTTTGTAAAATCCCGTTAGATCATTTATCAGTTTTAATCATAGACTTGTAAAATCCCGTGAACGATAATTGTATTCAAAACCACAACTTCAATCACAACACATTTACTTAAGATCCAACAAATCATTTTCACTTCTATTCACGAAAAAAATGGAAACGATAGATACTTTATCTTCGTGTTTGGATTCGAAAGAACGACAAATGCAACTAATGCAAGACAAAGCAAAAGAAAGTTGCATGGTTTCTTCTCAACGACTTCATTCGCACCTCAAGCTTCTTTCAAACAACGACTTAAAAAGAAGTCGAACTGAGGATGGATTCAGACGTGCGTTTGCGACACTCTTTGGTCAAGATCTAGAGACTTTCACAGGCAAAATGTTCCTAAACATGGATCAGCTAGAAAAGCAACTTGACAACGAAGAATTTCAAGAGATTGGATCCATGGCTGCTTTTAAAGTACTCGAGACACAGTTTCAGACGTTTATCAAGTCACGGGTGTATTTGGATGATGAATATGTTGTATTGACACGCAACTACTTTCTACATTCCACTCAACTCGAGATTCCAGAATTCCGTGATACACTAATTCATCACATGGAATCTGTTAAGAAGTCAATTGATGAAAGAGCACAGCATAAACGAGAGTATGACAGCAGGGTGAATGAAAGACAGATGCAGACAACAGAGGAAAAGGTTGATACGAGTAAAGCATTGAATGCTAGTTCAGTTAACATTGAAAGCAATGGGACAGAATCACAAGAGCAGGATACAAGCAGCAGACCAGGGAATGATGCACATGTTGATGATGCAGATATCAGACTCATATATGATGAAGAGCCAATGGCTGAGGTACAAATGACTGCTGATGAAAATATATCTGCTACAGGACAATAGCATACTGAGCAACCTGAATTCAATAATGAAGGAGAGTTTGACCAGAATACTGAACAATGTCATGACATACGTCCTTTGCCTGCTTAATTAACTGATGACAAGAAAACTAAACTCTCAAATCAATCACTCGAGTCTGACAATGTTTGTCTTAAAAGGACTGTTGCCCATTTTCAAAAAGATTTTGGAAAACTCGAAGCACATTGTATTAATCTTGAACTACAAATGGAAAACAATGTTTTAAAATCAGGGCAACAAAGTCAATTTTTGAAAGAGAAAAGTAATGAAGCCAAGGTTAAACATGACATCGTTATAATTGAAACAATAAACATCGAAATGGAACATAAAGTGGCTAAATTACTTAAGGAAAATGAGACTTTGAAAAAGCATTACAAAGAACTGATTGATTCTATCAAAATAACAAGAGCTAAGACCATAGAACACACAACTTCTTTGATTGCTAAAAATGATGAATTCAAAGCTCAACTTCAGAAAAAGGGGTTTGCAATTGCAACATTAAAAAATGAGCTAAGGAAATTAACAGGAAAAGTGTGAATACTAAGTTTGCAAAATCATCAATCTTGGGGAAACCGGTTGGACAACCACTCAAAAACCAATCAATTGTTAGACAACCGACTGCGTTTAAGTCTGAACGACCTAAAATTTCAATGTAACGTGCTTTGTGATCTAGCAGAAGGCATCACAATAGACATCAGATATCTGTGTTATATAAAACCCGATTTTACTACGGTAATCAGATTGGTCTACTGAGTACTACAATGTAACTCCTTTAAGTGATAGTTATCCAGGTCTTCATCCAACCACCCCTTGACTTCTGGAAACTAGATAATCCAAGTCTTAATCATAACTGTATACGTTCAAGCAAGTCATCAATCGATAGAAAATAGAAGAAAGTCACGATGATGAAATAAGTAGACGCCTTTGTGAAATCCAACTTCAATTGCAAATAAGGGATACCAAATCAACTCCGTGATCACATGTCATCGTAATCCGAATCTCTAGCCATTTTGTCATTTAAGTGAATCTTTTCAGGATCGTTTTGGGATTAAGTGTTGTTGTTTGTGTGGTGTGTTGTTATGGTTGATTGTGGTGTTTTATAAGTCCTTGTGGATGGTTTAGGTTAATGGTTTGTTAAGGTTTAACTTGTGTCGTTAAAAGTCCATGGAAACGAGATTTGTTAATGTGAAAAGTTAAGCAAACCGCCTCCAATAGTAAGCCAAACCGCTACCAAAAACTTGGCAAACCACCTCTTCTTTTTGGTCAAACCGCCACCTGTTTTGTGGTCAAACCGCCACCTGTTTTGGCAACCCGCCTCCAGGAAACCCACCTTCAGGCAACCCGCCACCAGGCAACCCACCTTCAGGCAACCCACCTTCAGGCAACCCGCCTTTGACTTAGTCAAACCACCTTTTTACTTTTCCTTAAAACACGGATCTTGTCCCCTCTTTTTGTCAAACCGCCACCAAGAAAATAATATTATAATAAAACCGCCACGAAGAACATAAGTACGATTTAAGCATAATAAGCCCAAATAAGCCAATTAGCTTCTCAAATAAGCTATAGGGGCTTAATACTAAGTGGTTAGATGAGTATATAACACGAAATAACAACATATTCTTCATGAATCATCAAATTCGAGCCAAACCACCACTTAGAACATAAAAAATAAGTCAACCCTTTTAAGCTTATAAATCGATCTAGGAGCTTATGCAACTCATTAAATGGTAGCAATCTAACATGTTTAACATGTAGATCAAGGAAAGAACAAGATTAACAAGCAAATAAGCCTAAATTTTTTCGATCCGTGGGCTTTTTCCACAAAATAAGCCACGAAAATTTGAGCTTATGAACCACGAAATTAGTAGATTAACAACACGAATCCCCCCTGTGCTATGGTGCCAATTGATAACATTAGATTCACCCTTATAACACAAGATTCAGATGTATGGTAAAGTGAAAGAGATGTTGAGCCATATTATTAGAGAGAAAAGAGAAAAGATATGAGAAGTTGTGTGTGTAGTTGAGAAAAAAGAATGAAGACACACACACTCACACTTTACAAATGTGAACTTCTACCCCTTCATGGAAGTATGGAGGGGGTATTTATTATCCCGGGCTTGACTAGCTAAACTAACCCGACACGACTATAAATGATAAATGTAATTCCGGATTAGTCACCATATTTTAGGGCTAACAATCTTCCCCCAATATGTGGACATACGAAATTACTTACAATGTTCCTATCAGGTACAAATACAACACAAATAAAGTCTTCCAAAGCACTTCCAAAGCCGAAGATGTCTTCTGAGTTCTCTTGGTCTTAAAACTTGTACTCCAGCTTGGATCTTCAGTGTCTTTACTTGTACATGAACTATTGTAGTATGCACGAGTTGGATTAACTTCCCCCCAATCCATGCAGCATGTCTTGAAAAGCTTTCTTCATAGACTCCTTTTTGTCAAAGTTACTGAATCAACTTCCCCCATACCAACATCCCTATCTTGAGCAGATTCTGAAACATTGATGTAGCTTGAACAATCTTCTACTTGTCATCAAAGTGCACAGTAGAATTTTATAGAAGTCAAACCACACTAACGACCACTGCTTCTTGTCATTAGGGCTTGGTGAATATTTGTTCGAGGGTGCATGCGAGAAATCAGCAATTGTTCTTCTCACGTTTTCAAAATACTTATAAACACCTATTCTAAAGTATAGGTAGTATACACTACTCCTCCTGAAGTTGACATAGGAACATCAAAGTTAATTAAGGTCCTGAGCGCATGTATTACAATTTCCCCCCCCCCTCCCCCATGATGGTTGCGAACTTTCTCAGAAGCATCATTTGTCGTGTACTTGTAAGGTCTATATATCGAGAGTTCATTGTTTTAAGCCACCAAATCTATATATACAAAGAATCAATTACCTTTGCTTCACAAACCGTAAACGGAGTTGAAGCAAGTATCAATAACCATTTGGTATAATCAAGGTACTTGTGAAAGAATGTATCGAAAGAACTTTGAAGATTTTGACTTAGACTATGAAGTATCTTTGTCTTGGGAAAAATCCAGCAAAAAAATACACGTGAGAAGTAGCTATTAATCTTACTCCTTTAAACTCCTGGCTATCATTACCCTACCTGTATTCTGTAGGCTAAATTTTGTGATTCTTGGTGAAGTAAACCCGATTTTCCAAACTGAAACATGAAGTAACATCCCCTACAATTTGTTACTTTAATCTTGCCTATTGTTGATTGAAAGAACGGTGACAGCTAAGGAGAAAAAGAAATAAGATGAAAGTCTCTACAGTTCCTTATACCCCCCACCCACCAAACATAAAAGTATAAGAAGTTTACCAACACCTTTAGTAAAGTATCTCAATCGACATCTGCGTGTGACACTGAGTACGATAATGTAACTATTTAAGTGACTAGTTTCAGAGGTCTTCATTCCAACCACCCCTTGACTTTGGAAACTAGATAATCCAAAGCCTCTTTAATTCTAACTGTATTTGGCGTTCAAGCAAGTCATCAATCGATAGAAAATAGAAAACAGTCTCGATGGAAATACGTATACAGCCCTCTGTGAAATTCAAATTTAATCGCCAAATAAGGAAATACACATCAACTCCGTGATCACTGTCATGTAATCCAAGATCTTAGCCCATTTTATCATTTAGTGAATCCTTTTCAGGATCGTTTTGATAAGTGTTGTTGTTTGTATGGTGTGTTGTTATGGTTGATTGTGGTGTTTTATAAGTCCTTGTGGATGGTTTAGGTTAATGGTTTGTTAAGGTTTAACTTGTGTCGTTAAAAAGTCATGGAAACTGAGGATTTGTTATTTGAAAGTTGGCATATCGCCTCCAATAGTAAGTCAAAACGCTGCCAAAAATTAGGGGCAACCGCCTTTCTTTTTGGTCAAAACCGCCACCTGTATTAGTAGGTCAGAACGCCACCTGTTTTGGCAACCCCGGCTCCAGGCATGCCCGCCTCCAGGAAAACCGCCTACAGGCCAGGCAACCCGCCTTCAGGCAACCCACCTTCAGGCAACCCGCCACCAGGCAACCCACCTTCAGGCAACCCACCTTCAGGCAACCCGCCTTTGACTTAGTCAAACCACCTTTTTTACTTTTCCTTAAAACACGGATCTTGTCCCCTCTTTTTGTCAAACCGCCACCAAGAATATAATTTAATATTCAAACCGCCAAGAAGAACATAAGCACGATTTAAGCATAATAAGCCCAAATAAGCCGATTAGCTTCTCAAATAAGCTATAGGGGCTTAATACTAAGTGGTTAGATGAGTATATAACACGAAATAACAAGCTATTCTTCGTGAATCATCAAATTCGAGCCAAACCACCACTTAGAACATAAAAAATAATTCAACCCTTTTAAGCTTATAAATCGATCTAGGAGCTTATGTAACTCATTAAATGGTAGCAATCTAACCTGTTTAACATGTAGATCAAGGAAAGAACAAGATTAACAACCAAATAAGCCCAAATTTTTTTGATCCGTGGGCTTTTTCCACAAAATAAGCCACGAAAATTTGAGCTTATGAACCACGAAATCAGTAGATTAACAACACGAATTCCCCCTGTGCTCTGGTGCCAATTGTTAACATTAGATTCACCCTTATAACACAAGATCCGGAGGTATGGTAAAGTGAAAGAGATGTTGAGCCATATTATTAGAGAGAAAAGAGAAAAGATATGAGAAGTTGTGTGTGTGGTTGAGAGAAAAGAAGGAAGACACACACACTCACACTTTACAAATGTGAACTTCTACCCCTCCATGGAAGTATGGAGGGGGTATTTATAGTCCCGGGCTTGACTAGCTAAACTAACCCGACACGACTATAAATGATAAATGTAATTCCGGATTAGTCACCATATTTTAGGGCTAACACACTTGGGTACCGTACCCGTGTTTTCTCTCCTAACAGGGTTTGAGGTTGTAGCAAAAGCATTTCCAGTCCTAGTCCTCTTATTATCATCCTTCCCATTCTTATCCTTGCTAGGTTCCCCCACATTTCCTCTCTTCTCTGGGTTCTTCTTGATTGATCCATTCCTAATGGCTTCGTCAGTCAGTGCACCCGCTAACTACACAGCCTTTTGAATAGTCATTGGCTCTGTTGCTGCCACCATTCCTCGAATTTGTGGAGTAAGGCCATACACATACCTCTCAATCTTCTTTTTCTCTAGGGTTACTAAGTGCGGAACTAACCTAGCCA
The DNA here is from genome assembly GCA_026074375.1 of Tanacetum coccineum. NCBI lineage: Eukaryota > Viridiplantae > Streptophyta > Magnoliopsida > Asterales > Asteraceae > Tanacetum > Tanacetum coccineum. The sequence goes on from BQNB010052543.1 coordinate 28,646, forward strand.
ACTCATGGAACCTATCAGTATACGCAGCATGGCCAGCCCCGACCATGGCGTGGTTCCACAACTCGGTCTCCAACTTTTGCATCTCATTACTAGGACAGGATTCCTCCCTCATCAAAGTTTTAAAATCCTCCCGAGTCATACCTACAACGGCCTCTCGACTCCTAGTGTGGATTTGAGAGTTCCACCAAGTGAGAGCCTTACCCATAAACAAACCAGCAGTGTATTTCATTTTTTGGTTATCCCTACACCCACTCATGTCCTGAACTGACTCCATCTTTTCGATCCGCCGGGTATGCACTATAGCACCTCCCTTACCATCATACTCCTTAGGGTTACAAGCTAAGAACTCTTTATAAGTGCAACCTCTCCTTTCATTGTTCACAATGACATTCCTAACATCCCCTTGGATGTTGTCATTGATAATGTTCTCTGGATTGTTACCATGATTACCTACTTGAGCCATAATGGTGGGTAGCAAATTTTGCAATTGCTGGGCAATGATTGTGGAAAAGTCAGGGACTCCATCCATACCTCTATTGGCCCTAACACCCCCATTAGCTCCTACTCCTTGATCATTCCATGGACCCTCAAGTTTACTAGTTGGTTCAACATTTCTCCTCCTAGGCTCTCTCACTCTTCCATTTCCTCTACTAGCTCATCCACCCGTTCCCCCTCCTCGAGATTCGGCAGTAGGCCGGCCAGCACTTCGGGTCATCATCCTTGGCGACAGTATCTACACGAGGGAGAACATGGGCAACGTTAGGTAGGAGGAAAAAGGTTAATTCATATGGGCTTAATATATATACTATATATATATATCCTTAAACATAACCCTCTATAAACACATATACATATCCATATACTTCTCTAAGGTGTCAACACCGATTTGTGTGAACGATATTACCAAACACAAGTGAGTTGTGATACATTTATAACTACGTTGGCCACCGTATTTATATCCGTATCCTTTCCCAGCCGTGCCCAGTATTGAGCTCACACATTTCAATGAGTGACATTACTAATGCACCAAAACGCGACTACGCGAAAGCAAATAAAAGCGGAACACCGCGCACATAGATCCTATACGCAACTATATGATGGTTCTTAGGTTATAGTCTAGGCCAATCCACCTAGTTCTCTATAACCTTGGCTCTGAATACCATTCTGTCACACCCCGACAATGGCGAAAACACGGGAGTGCAACACAATGATCAATCATAACACAAGATACAAAATAGAGAAAAACTACAATGCATAAATCTCCAATGTCCCACCTCGAAACAACCTCGAGTGATGTCCCAAATCAAGAACTCATCAAATAGATGTTCATAAATCTAATTGCCCACGCAGGGGTCGAATAAATCATTAAAACATAAATCCTCAAAATACTAATCTAAATAGATCACATAGCCAGAAGTCTTAGCAAAAGATCCTCACAGGATACTCATAGAGTCTACTATCACACATCACAAGCTTAATGATCATTCTCTTCACCTGAAAATGATACTCGAAAACGTCAACATAAAGTTGGTGAGCTCGTAGGTTTGACCTTAAACCCAGTTGCTGTGCCAATATTTTAAACAGTGGACAATTATGCAATACGACAGTTAATATATGCAAATAAACCCATGACTTAGCATCTCCGCTAATCATGTACCATGACCTAGCATCCCCGCTAGTCATAAACCAGCGTGTACCAACGCTCTTGGAGTCGCAACCCCAATATGTCACTTACGCACCTAAAGGCCTACCAGCTGGAGCATTTATTTAGGGCAGGACCACCACGAAGACATAGCAACGCATTGCTAATCACACCCTTGCCATGCACACGCAGTGCACGCAAGTAAAATCAAACCATATAATATTCACATAGCAGTCATAAGCACATAAATTGTCCCAAAACAAAACCACATTTCGCACAGTAAGAAAACACATTCCAAACAATTTGAGTATCATTTTCCCCCAACGGAAAAACAGTAAAAATGGGGCTACGAGAACTCACCTTAAGCAAAGGTATTCAGCAGCAACTCACTTATCACACAACAAATGCAACGACGTCCAGACACGACCTAATCCAGTTAATGTCCCATTTAATCATTCATTTCCAAAACAGTTTTCACGTTTGATGCATAGAGGTTAGACGCGTTGTACAATTACCCTTAACATTTTAGTGGTGTGATGGTTGACGTCTTATCTCAAATATCATATCAAACCCATACCTCATCATAATATACTTATACTATTTTAAGGAAAATAGACAAGTAATGTAAGTAAATATTTATAATAAATAATTATAAATATAACTCGATAAGTCCATTCGGTACTTTTAGTTACCACATATACACTATTTATACGATAAGGAATGAAACGTTTATTTACGTTAATCATTTTAAAGAAGTTTTGGAAAATTTATATTTTTCGTCTTTTAGTGAATTTATTAAAATAATAAAATAATATATTTTATTATTAAATTTCAAAAATTACAATTTAAGTAAAAATCCTATGTATAGACTTTTTACGAAATTTCGGCATGACCCGCACGTTTATACGATGTTTCCCAAGGTTTCAAACCCTTATTCCAATCACTTTTCAAAGTCTCGACACTTTTCCGACAAAATTCAAAAATCTAAATCCGTAACGTTCATCAAAACGTTTTTCCCAAAATAACGTTCAATATTACTTCGTAATCATATTCCACTTCCAAAAGTCCGACAAAACTCTTAAAACGACTTTTTAAAGCTTATTGGGCTTTAAGGCCCAATAAGGGTCCATTAAGGTATTTATACGTCCAAAATACGTTTCAAGCCCAAAACTAAGGCCCATTAGTAAAAATAAGCTCAAACATTAGCTAACAAAATAATCCGAACAACAAGTAAGCCCACAATAAGCTCGGCTTATTGGGCTTAACTTGAGCCGTGAGCCCATAAGCTCCAAAACATATATATATTAAGCTTAAAATAAGCTAATAAGTTACGTATCGTATTTGGTTATCACCATAAGCTATAATAATAGTCCACGAATATCCGCCATACAAGGTAAATAATCAAAATCACTTCCTTTGTGATTCCAAAATTAGCCCCACGAAAAGCCCATAAAATAAGCTATACAAGCTATTATACAAAATAAGCTATTTAGCAATATATGTTTTTTAACCATCACGACCACGATATCAAAACTACAAAATCCTTATTCTTTCTTTTTTTGGTTCGACGTAACAAACACCCCTTTTTACCATTTCGTTTTCAAAATTTTGATTTTTATGACGATCAACGTGTACAACTAACATCTATGCATCAATATCAACCCAAATGTACAAGTAAAATTTAAATTTATAAACTTACAAGAAAAGAGGGTTTCAAAAGCGAGACGAACACGAGCCGACTACCCAAACGTAGTTTTTATCAATACCCGAACACTCGAATCAACCCGGAAACACTCTAAATCACCACTTTCTTGATCAAAGTTGGAAATTTTATGTGTTTGTGTGTGGGATGGTGGCGGACGAACAAAGACGCACACAAGTGTGTGTGTGTGTTTTATTTTTTTGAAAATGAGAATGAATGAATGAGAATGTTGGTGGAAGGAATAATTAGTACTAAACATGTTTAGACACAAATGCTAGAAAATAGCCATCTTGTCCCTCCTACCCTTACACGCCCCATTTTGGCATCCAAGGAGGGTTCGGGTCTTTCTCTTCGTGTCGGGATCACTTAAAACTCATACAACTCGATCGTAAAATATTTCCCAAAGTTAATTAGCATTTTTATTCATCTTAAAAATACTTTTCCATTAACCTAGAGTATTAACACGATATATTTCCACATTAACTTCTCAAAAACTCATTTGGACACTAACGGACGTGTCGGGACTCGTTTTCGGCATTTTTCACACATTCACGGGTCAACCTTCCCGGAACATAAATAACATAATAATACCCTCTAAAAAGGATTATTACACACAATATAAACATAAAATATCTCAATCTCATAAATTCACCACCGTCACCACGGTACATATTCTAAATAAACTGACAAAAGCCAAATAGTCAAAGGACTAAATTTAGAATATTCAAAACACAAAAAGGGCAAGGGTTACACCAGCCACCACGGTAGGGAATTTTTTTTTAATATTTGACCGTTATAAAACGGTAGGGGAGTGTTTTTGAACTTTTTTTATTAATTTCCCTAAAAAATTCAAATTTTACCTCTTAAAAATTTTATAAATATCTCATTATTATTTCATATTTCACACATACTTTCAATATATTTTATAACATACTATTTTCTACTTCTCATTTTTTTTCAACAAAATGAATCTCAACCCAAATTGGATTTCCGGTATGCTAAACGACCCACAAAATCAAATTCCGGGCTCGTCTTTGAATCCGACCAACAATCCGACCTCCTGCACTCAATTTCCATACACCCAAATGCCTTAATATCCCAACTATAATCCATATGTTAATCCTAACAAACAAATGCTATTTAACCAATGAAAAATGCAACAACAAATGCAATATAACCAATTTTCTCAACAACAACGAATTAATTATAAGTTTATTTCGTTGTTGTTGAGAAAATGGGTTATATTGCATTTTTCATTGGTTAAATAGCATTTGTTTGTTGGGATTACATATGGGTTATAGTTGGGATATTAAGGCATTTGGGTGTATGGGAGTTGAGTGGAGGAGGTCGGATTCGAAGACGAGCTCGGAATTTGATTTTGTAGGTCGTTTAGCATACCGGAAATCCAATTTGGGTTGGGATTCATTTTGTTGAGAAAAAATTGAGAGAAGTAGAATATAATATGTTATAAAATATATTAGAAGTGTGTAAAATATGAAATAATAATGAGGTATTTATGATTTTTAAGAGGTAAAAATTTGAATTTTTTAAGGTATTTAATAAAAAAAAAAAAAGGGTCAAAAAACCACTCCCTACGCTTATATTGGTTTGAAAATTTTATTTTAAAAAAAATAAAAATCCTATCGCGGTTGCTAGTCGCCACGGTTGCAAGAAACATGACGCCAGTCGTTGGTGTCGTGCGCCAAAGAAGGGAACGGCGAAGGCCATGACAGAGTACCATGTGCTTCTGATGCAAGTCTTTCACTTTTTCGTCTTTTACTCTATGAGTTGGACTGTCAATCGTCAATGATGTGACTGAGTGCTTGGTAGACTTAGGCTGTATAAAAATAATTATTGATTATTGTGCGGAGGAAAAAAGCCCTTCCTCCATAAAAAATTATCATCAAAATCAAACACAAGACAAACATGAACAAGTCGAAAAACGGACAGTAGTTATTGCGTGTTGGCCACCCTTGGTAGTGGTGGTTGGTTCTCATAACCATGGTGGAGCAATGAATCACAGCCTACAGATAGAAATACAACTGTAATGGATATATATGCAGTGAATACAAAACGTTATTTAACGAAGAATATTTCATGAGCAAATTCTTAACACAACCCTAACTAGCCTTCGTCGGCAGTTAACTCAAACGGCTATGCCACCGCACACACTATCGTTCAATGGTGAGCCGTGTGGGGGCCTTGCTTCGTGTAGGGGATATCTTCCATTCCAGTTTGACTGGATTGTTTTTGATCTGCAGTTGAGCAGGTTGAAGCTGTGTGGGCCTGCCATGGCGCTATGCTATTCTACAGCGATGCGATGCGGTGGCATATGTTCATCATAAGTCATGGTTCCTTTTCGAATTTAATAATCATTCAAGTGGAATAGTGTGTTATATTTTAGTAACGTGTCTGTATTGTCATTCAAATGTCTACAATATTATAACCATAAGTAACTACAATAGTGATACTTAATGTGAAGCCCGACTACGTTTAGTCTTGGCTAATTACGTAATTGGGTGCGTTAATGGGTTGGTGTACTTAAAATGATTCAACTTCTCGGGTGGCCAGGTGCTGAGATTCACTGTTTCTTTTTATCTATAATACTACTACTATGTTGATGTCGTGGTTTAAACGGTGATGTGAAGCTAGTACGGTTATTTTGATGTAGGTACGAGAACATTAACTTCTTCACTGAGCGTAATCAGCGAGAACACTATTTTGTATGTGATAACATAAAGTCGCCTCAACCCAAAGAATTCCGAAAAGCAGCAAAAAAGTTATTACGAGACCTGGCAGCTGCTGCACCAAGAGCATCAAGTTTCTATGCAGCTTCAACAAGGCAACAAGGTGATGGTAATGCAACTGCGTATGCCATCGCCCAGTGTAACCTAAACGTGAGCCAGAGTGTGTGTTCAGAATGTTTAAAGACGAGATCCCTTGATCTAGATGATTGTTTTCCTGCTATTACTGGGCGGGCAATGGACACCGCATGTTTCATTAGGTATTCTAGGACTCCTTTTTTCGGACAAAACCAGACAACTGATATTTCATCTCTGCTTTGGGATGGTAAGACCTGGCCTTTAGTCTTCTACGAATGATCCATTCGGTTGTTAGTCTGTAACCGTTATGTATTTAATGAATCAGCAGTAGTTTTTGTAGTTTGTTAGTTTATCTCGATGAATAATTTCCACATCTATGCCTTACAGATGATTTAAACAAGAAGAGATCAATAATTGGGGGAATTGTTGGAGGTGTAAGCTTTCTGTTGATTTTACTTGCTATGTTCTTATGGGCATTTTGGCAGATTGTAAAGATGGTAGGACTCACAGGCCAGGTAAAACATTGAGAATATTACATTTAATTATTTTCATCATATGGATGACACCTGATTTGTCTCTATCGGCTATGTGAAACCTTTTAGGCGCACCAGCATTAAACGGGGCAGGCTACTACAGTCATAAACAACTGCAGTTGGCAACCAAGAATTTCAGTGAAGAAAACATTATCGGGAAGGGTGGTTTTGGTGAGGTATACAAGGTAATAAAATAGCTAGAGTTGTTTTTATGTTATACTCCGGATTTCTAAAGAGCTATGCTACAACCACAAAAGATTTACAAAAAAAGCATTCATAAAATGAGGTGTTATGTTTTGATTGATGGTCTTTGCAATAATTTCTCTGTCTTATCTTTTATTAACCCAATCAAAACATAACATCTTATTTTTGTGGATGTTTTTTTAAACCTTTTATGATTGTAACATAGCTCATTTCTAAAAGTGCCTGAGTTTTCTAAAACTCATTCCTCTTCATGCCAACTAGTGTAATATACAAATGCATTGCTCATATATCATTTTTATATTCTCTAGTACTTAAATGGTTAGAATGTAACTTTGGAATTACATGTTTGTAATTCGAACCTTAGGTTGTTTGAGTTGATTGATAATCCTATACTCGCTTGTACAAACTCTATGTATTACTTTTCTACTATTCTTTTGGTAGCTTTCCAATGGAATTGGTCGTTGAAAAAAAAGTGACAAAAAAGGAATGCTGAATTCAATCTTTGAACAAAACATATATGATATATCATATATATATCATATGTACGATATATGATGAAGATCATAGAAATAGGATTTTTGGATGAGGATATAAAAAAGATTCGAAAAAGAAGTTTTAGGAAAAATTCCCCTAATGATAATTCCACAACAAAGAATAGGTTGGGGAATAAATTTTCTTATAATATCTACATTGGAAGTACTTAAAGGACTCATGTATAATCGTTTTTGTCATTTTTTTATCATTTAATAGGCAGTTCTTGATGATAACAAAGTTCTTGTGGCAGTGTAAGAAACCCCCTTTAAAAGTTGGGTATCTTTGGTTGCAAAAGTAGGCTTAGAGATTGAAATCTTACTTATAAGTTCGAAATTCGTAATGGCATCTTCTCCGGCTATTGGGTCAAGTGGAGTTTACTGATGCAATCCTACTATTGTATCGACTACATGTCCGAATGGAAGCCTTGATAGGTTTCCTATGGGGTAAGCTTGTCATCTTATTTAACGTTAATAAGCTGTTCATGAATATTATCAGAGAAAATAGGAAGAGAATAGAAAAAACACAACTCCACACTATTTTATAAAAGTGACAGGCCAAAACGGCAGTAGTAAAAACCTAAGGTACGTACACTGGTGCACTAATAGCACTCATAGGTATACATTGGCACGGGCTTAAACGGGCTCATGTTATATGAATAGCTTTAAAAAAGACCCTAAATGATAAAAAAATATCCCCAAAAACAACCTCATTTATATTTGAATAATTAAGCATATTATATTTATAAGTTTCATTAAGAAAAACTGTCAGTGATTACCAGTCCACATAGTTTGGATACGTTACTACTACTTATATTTTATATATTATAGGTGCTAAAAGGGGCGCCTTAAATTGAAAACAACGATATGACATCATCATAGGGATAACTAGGAGACTCGCTCATCTACACAAAGAATTTCATGTCAAAATCGTTCATAGAGATATAAAGTCAAGCAACATTCTCATTGATGATGATTTTTAACCCAAGATAGCAGATTTCAGGTTAGCAAGATTTCAACCAGAGGGCAAAAGTCATGTTATGACCAAGTGTGTTGGGACATTGTAAGTTTGCATTGATTTTATTTTCCCTTCATTCTTATATCACATTTGCTTATATTCTGTATTATTACCAAATTTTTATATATTAGGGGCTACACAGCACCAGAGTATGTACTTTATGGCTCTTTATCGGATAAAGTTGACACTTTCAGCTTTGGTATCGTGACTCTTGAAATCATTAGTGGCCGAAGGTGTGCTTACAGAAACTTTGATGGACCATCCACCGATTGCCTTTTAGAACATGTGAGATACCTTTTTCTCTTCCCCAGTTTTTTTTTAAAATGAAAACAAGAAATAGTTACAAGACTAAATAAATCGATCTGGGCCGAATAGCAACTAAGAAAATCCGTAACTGAATTTATTTATAAGTAAATTATGTCACACACTCTCAACAATATGTTCTGTACATGGGTGCTATTTATCGAGCTACATCAAACATGAGGTTTATTTGAGCTTCTACGTTGTTTTGCTACACTTGGTGACAGGCATGGAAGTTATATGAAAATAAAAATCATATTAAGTTAGTTGATGACACATTGGATGCAAATGAATACGAAGACGAAAATGTGATGAAGATCATTGAGATAGCTTTGTTATGCACCCAATCACCAGTTTCTAAAAGACCGACCATGGCTGAAGTTTTTGTGATCCTATTAAATGATCAATCGTTGGGAGATAGACAGCCAAGCAGACCTAATTTCAATGATCATGATAGAAGGATTTATATGGGATCCTCACAAAATGTTATCAGGAATGGTAATGTTTCCCAAAATCATAAGGAATTAGAGATGATCAATGAGCAACTACACTATGAAAATGCAGAAGACCAAGTTGATATAATGGAGAAAGGGATGATTGTTGCATAATTTTGCGGTAACAATAGTTAGTTATGTTCACCACAAATGCTAATGTTAAAATCCGACAAAAGATCCCAACCATGGATCCTGTCGTCATTTACTGGATGTTTAGGAGTACAGAAACGCGGTCTGAATCTCTCTTCTTCATTATTCGTTCCACTAAGAATCACAAGTTAAGAATATAAACGAGCCGATCTTACCGAAGCTCGAGCTCAGTTCACTTATATAATGTATATGACAGGCATTTAAATACTTAGGGCAAACATATTCCCCCGATACAGCAACACCAGGAAAAAAAAATGTAAGTGATCCTGGTCAAATGTTTATATCCTATTTGGTAGTAGATTTAGGTGCCAGGTTAAAGTATAATAGGATGAAAAAAATGAAAGAGTTTACATCTGAACATAAACTAAAATATGTGGCGGTGCAAACATCCTCACTAATCAGATAAAAATGGCTACACACAAAGATAAAAAGTGTCAAGTTAGACGACTTTTTAAGTCATTAGCCCATTTTATAAAATCCAACTTTAATTTAGAGCCATACATGTGTACTTCAAGTTCATCACTCACATATACACACGATGAACTAAGTTAATTTGGAAAAGTATGAAAAATTGGGTTTATGTGTAAGAGGTTATGTCGGTAATTTTCGCTAGAATGCAAATGTCACGGACGGCCCATTTTGAATGAGAGTGAATTTGGGCGATTATATGTCACTGTTGATGACGTGATAAGTATAACAAAAAAAACTATCGACTTTATTCATTGTTTACATGTGTGACGCTATTCTTTGGGACCTACGATTGCGAATGTGGACTTGTTCCTACTTGACATGATGTTGATCGTACTAAAGGAAGATGAAATAGAAATAAATTCCCAGTGCCCGGTGGGTCCATTTAGATTGGTTCAAAACATCATGCAGCGCATGCCTGAGAGCCCACGGTACCGTAACGCCGTTGGGTCTACCGACGATTTAAAATAGGTCATGGCGTTGGGTGCTGAGTTACCGAAACAACTTGACGTTTTAAAAAAAAAAAATTCATTTTACCCCCCAACGTTTATAAACGGCTAGTTTTTCAAAATTTGATTTTTTTTTTCATTTTACCTTATATATACTACCTCAACTCAACCATATTACACACACAAAAACACAAACACTCTCTACACACAAAAATGAATCAAAATAATAAAGATCGTCAACTCTCCGTGTTTGAAATCAATGCTAATGATGATGAAACCGACGTGGTCTTTTTGGAGCAAGTGTACGCGTATCACCAACAATTGGTAGCCGAAGAAAATCATCTACCACTTACCCGGAACCCAATCAATCGTGACCGAGAGGGGGCCCAGGGACGGAGCCAGGGGGTGTCCCGCGAGTGCCCGGGACACCTATGGATTTTTTCGATGTAGTGTTAATTTGTGAAAAAAACAACGGTTTTTCCTAAATGTATCATAAATGCACCCGGACCATTGAAATGTGTTTCTAATCTTATCGTTTTAATGAAATCTTCGTTTTAATTCACTTTTTAACTCTATTATATTATGGTTAAAAAAAGTGTGCACCCGGTCATACTTGATCCTGGCTTCGTTCCCGCATAGGCCTCACTATTTTTGAAAAGTCGACAAATTCAGATCTAAATTGGAGGTGTGGAAAATTACTTACAAATGTTGCTTATAAGGAAATCTACATGTCGATGGGCTTGTGTTCACACCTGCTAAGTTTAAATTCATCAGATGAAGGCAAAACACCGGGTTTTCGTTCTGTTTCTGGTATGGACGTGGTTGGGATTAATGAGCTGAGTAAGACTGTTTCTTTCGAACAGCCGATCCTGTCGTTTTCAGGTGACTCAAGATACCTGACTCGACTTTTGGAAATGAGGAGGAACTTTTCCAATCTGAATCAGCTCAACCCATGATCACCAGTGGTATGTCTTTCTTTCTGCTTTCATTTCTATATATAGAAAGGTCTGTATGTGCATACTTATAAGACATGGTTAGTGGTTCATCTAATCTATAGGTTTTGAGCTGAGGGATGACAATATCAACCTGCACAAGAAGACAATACAAGATAAGATAATAGCTGCACTAAAGCAGATGACTTTCCGTGAGCAACATGTTATTGTTCAAGTTTGGTCACCAGCTCAAGTTGTGGATCAACCATTTGGTCTTGGTGAAATTAAGGAACAACTTACTTCATATAGGAAAGAATCTCAGCACAATCTTTATGTTTTGGATAACGATCATGAAGAGGAAGAGCTCAGTCCTCCTGCTCGAGTATTTAGAAGACGACTGCCTGAATGGACTCCAGATGTGGTTAATTACTTGCCAAAACAATTTCCTCAAAAAGAGAGCGCAATTCGTCACAACCTCGTGTTGGTGTGCTTGAAATCTTGACATCTTCAAAGTATATAAGCTATGCATACGAAATTCAACAAGTTCAAAGCGCC
>BQNB010052544.1:3103-40444 GCA_026074375.1 Tanacetum coccineum
GATTCCGCATAGTATTTGATATTCAATCAAAGTTTCTGTCATAGTAGTTTTGGATTTATCCAAAGTTGCTAACCTTACATAAAGCTAAGGAGGACAAGATCGGTTTTAGGACCAATAAGTGGTATCAGAGCTTGTTGTAAAGCTTTGAATAAGAAGAATCAACCTCTTCTTCAAGATCTATTTTTTGGGACATGATCTATTTTTTTGTGACAAGATGGAGGTAGGTGATATGTGTGAAAACACATATCTGTTTTATATCAAAAATGGCCCTAAAAAGCCAAAATTGTGCTTAAAATGCTTGTATATTGCTTGTTTTGTCTTTGTGATTGTGTAGGTATGAATATAGCAAATATCACAAGAAAACGATCAAAACCGGACAAACACGGACACGTGAAAGGAAAGAGTGTACAAGAGCCAAAGATTTGATAGGAAGAAAGGTCAAAAGTCAACTCTAGTCAACCCTTGGTCAACATTGGTCAACTCACAAAAGACAAAAACCCAAAACTTACCAAAACAGCCCTCATTGTCATACCAAACTGCAAAAATGGTCCCTAAGCCCTAATGGTGTTAACTCTTTAATATATAAAGAGTTAACACTCGTTATCCTTCTTATAACTCAAATCCAAAACCTGTTATCTTTGCCCGAGCCCAAAACATACCCATGGCCCAATCCCTTTTGTATAAGCCCATTGTCCCCGGGTCAAAAGAAGTCAACAAAATCAAACGCACCTTTATAAGTAAAAAAAACGCGCGAAATGTTGTTGTTACTATTTATCTTCTTCTTCATTTTACCTCGGGTTTAAAACAAAGGGTAAATGAAAATCAAGGATGTGGCTATGCAATTCAAGTGACAAGGTCCAACCTGGCAAAACAAGACGTCACATGAGCCTCCCATTGGTCAATCCCCAAAAGGTCTGACACGCGGGCATGGAAAAAAACACACAAGGACTTGGGATTTTGCACTAAAGTGAGTATAAAAGAAGCACAAGTGCTCTGACACACCAAATGTCACGTTGGCAATCCGTGTGCTCACCAAGTTGATCTAACGGACAAAAATCAAGATCAAATGATTGGAAGAATGAAAGGACAAGATTAAGGGAGAAAGGAGCGTGATCCAAGACCTAGAAGCATCCTCAGAAGGCTATAAATAAAGCTCCTCACTCACACATACGCTATGTTATCCCACTAGTTTAATCCATTACACAACTATAATCTTTACCAATATGCTAGAAATAAGATGGAATCTTAGAGAGAGAAAGTAGAGAGAGAAACAAGAAGATTAGATAGAAAATGGTGAGTTACAAGTGAAATGAAAATGTAACCAACACCCTTCACCAAGTGTGGTGAAGGGATATTTATACCCATACCTTGTAGCTAGGCACTTGGGCTTTCTAAACGGGCCGGGCTTGGTTTAACTTGGGCTTTAAGCCCGAAACACGGACAATATTAGATTACAATCCAAGCCCGTTGAACCCGACTAGCCTATTACAATACAAGACCTATTTTGACTTTCTAAGACCGATAACATTCTTGTTTGACTTAATATAATTAAGGCTAACATATGTGTCTAGGACCTTATGGCATCAACGAATTGGACATCCTGCTGATCCAGTCCTTGGTGCCCTAAAAACCAGGCTTGGTTTTGACAATAGATATGCTCTTAATCCTTGTGAGGTCTGCTACAAAGCCAAACAAACTAGGGAACCATTTTCATTGAGTGATCAAAAATCACTTGATGTTGGTGAACTTGTCCACTTAGACTTGTGGGGACCTTACAAGGTTACCAGTACGGACGGACATAAGTACTTCCTTATTATTGTGCATGACTTTTCAAGAGTAGTCTGGGTTTTTTTAATCAAGTCTAAGACCGAAGTGTATCAAAACATTGTTAACTTTGTCAATCTTATTCATAATCAATTTGATAAAAAAAGTAAAAGCCTTTAGAAGTGACAATGGCACATAATTCATCAATAACAATATGCAATCATTTTGTAATAAAAATGGCATTATACATCAAACATCTTGTGCTTACATACCTCAACAAAATGGAACAGTTGAAAGGAAACATAGACATCTCTTAAATGTTGCTAGATCTCTTATGTTTCAGGGAGGACTACCTCTTTATATGGGGACTGAATGTATCTTAACTGCCACTTATCTTATCAACAGGACACCTTCATCTGTCTTAGCTGGAAAATCACCTTTTTGCCTTGTGTATGGCCATGAGCCATCACTCTCTCACATCAGAGTGTTTGGGTGTCTTTGTTTTACCTTAATCTTAAATAATTCTGATAAGTTTAGCAGTAGGTCAGAAAAATATGTGTTAATTGGTTACTCAAATTTAAAAAAAGGATACAAATTATTTAGTCTTGAAAACAAAACTATCATTTTTTCTAGAGACGTCAAATTTTATGAAACCGTGTTTCCTTTTAAGCTCAAACAGATTGAAAACAATTTTGATTTTGGGATTTCAAAAGAATTAAATCACGAAAACTTCTTTGATCTAGTTTTTGAAAACCCCATTCACTCTGAAAGACCCGTTGATGAAGGGAGAGTGACCTCTGGTAGTGATGGCATTGAATCCCTATCTTTTGAAGAAGATCAAGGTGATTCCGGAGCAACATTAATAGGGGAGAATACACCCCCTAAGGGCATCTCGGAAACCAATCCCAATCTCACTAATGAGATTAATGTGAGTGATCAACCAACTGAGTCAGTTGTCTTAAGAAGGTCTTCTAGACCCTCTAAGGTGCCTCAAAATTTGAATGACTTTGTCATAGAAGAAAAAGTCAAATATAGGGTGGAAAGAGTTGTTAACTATTCTAATCTTTCCAATGATGATTTTTGCTTCACCTCTAACCTCAACAAAAGCATTAAGCCTAAAACATATCAAGAAGCAATTCTTGACACCAATTGGATCAATGCTATGAATAATGAAATGGAGGCCCTAAACAAGAATAAAACTAGGATTATCACTGATTTTCCCCCTAACAGAAAAGCTATTGGATGTAAATGGGTTTATAAAATAAAATATAAATCTAATAGGGAAATTGAAAGATACGAAGCCAGGCTTGTTGCTAAAGGCTACTCTCAAAGAGAGGGAATTGATTATGAGAAAACTTTCTCTCCGGTTGTAAAAATGGTAACTGTTAGGTGTCTTATTGCTTTAGCTGTTAAAAATAAGTGGGACGTGTATCAGTTAGATGTTAACAATGCCTTTTTATATGGAGAACTTGAAGAAGATGTTTACATGACATTGTCCCAAGGATATTTTTCTAAGTCTGAAATGAAAGTGTGTAAACTTGTTAAATCTTTGTATGGCCTGAAACACGCACCAAGAAAATGGAATGAGAAATGAGTTCTCATATTATCTGAGCATGGGTTTATTCAAAGCCAAAGTGATCATTCTCTGTTCATAAAAAACACAAATGACATCTTTGTTGGTTTACTTATTTACGTTGATGATATTGTCATAACTGGAAATGATTCTGTGGAAATTAATAAAGTCAAAGAATTCTTGAGCTCAAAATTCCAAATAAAAGACTTAGGGAAATTAAAGTACTTCTTGGGTATTGAAATTCTGGAAGAAAGTGATGGTGTGTTTATTTCTCAAAGGAAATATTGCTTAGAACTCTTACAAGAGTTTGTGATGCTTGCCTGCAAACCCATGTCGACCCCTATAGAAACAAATCATGTTATGGCTCACCCGCCAACTGAAAAGGACCCCCTTTTGACCAATATAACTGGTTTCCAAAAACTAGCTGGGAAGTTGATTTACCTTACCCACACCAGACCTGACATCTCATATACCGTTCAGTGTCTAAGCCAACGTATGCATGCTCCCTTGAAATTTAATTTGCAAGATGCTTTGAAAGTTCTCAGATATCTAAAGGGATCTCCCGGTAAAGGTCTGAAATATTCCTCATACATTCAAAATGACCCATCATCTGGTAAGGTAGTCGGGTTTACCGATGCTGACTGGGCAAAATGCTTAGTAACCAGGAAATCAGTATTTGGTTATTGTGTATTTTTTAATAACTGTTTGATTTCCAAGAAAAGTAAAAAACAAGCTACTCTCTCAAAGTCATCAACCGAATCTAAATATAGAGCCATGGGCTCTTCTACTTGTGAAATAATGTGGATTATAAATATTTTAAATGATCTTAAGATCAAAGTCACTCTCCCAGTTTCTCTTTATTGTGACAACAAATCTGCCATTAAAATTGCAAATAATCCTGTTTTTCACGAGAGAACGAAACACTTTGAAGTTGATGTACATTTCATAAGATAAAAAATTGCTAAAGGTACCATGAGGATTCACAAAATTGAATCCTCAAACCAAGTAGCAGGCATTTTCACCAAGCACCTTCCTGTTGCTCAACATAAATTTCTGTGTAATAAGTTGGGCTTATGTGACCTTTTTAACAAATCAGATTAAGGGAGGATGTTGAAATCATAATCTGATATATTAAAAATGTCAAAGATTATTTCCTTATTTGTCTATTCTTATCTCATGACAGGGTGTATATTGGAATAAAGGCAAAAGGCTAGGAGCAAAGAAGAATAAAAGTATCTTGTGGCTAATATGTGAAGACAAGAACTTAGAAGGCAAGAATGCATAACGGTTTAGTATATAATCCCCACTAGTCATTAGGTTTAAGGCATCAAACAATAAGCCTCCTTCCTCCCATAAACAGCAGCTCTAAATCTGCTATTACAGAATTAGTTCTTCAATATCTGTATAGTTGTTATTTCCTTATATGATTATTACACAAAACCAATCATATACTTTTGTGTATTGATTTAATCGTTTAGTTAATAACACCGGCAATCTCGTCGACTAGTTATCTCTTGTTTCTGTGTTGTTCACGTTGAGTTATTGATACATGTTTTTAAAAAGATTTAATTTATAGTTGTTCGGTAACGAAGCTTCTCTTCGCCCTATTCAATTCCTCGAGTATCCAACTCGAGAGTTCATTGCACTATCTGATCAATAGTATTTGTTCCATTATCGAGCATAGAATTAGGGAAACTGTTATTCATAAAGTTATCCTTTAGCATCTTAAAGTTAAAAAGTGTGGCTGTATCTTTCAAAAAGTTGTTTAAAAATGAAAAAAAATATGTCAATTAATCGTAACCAAGTTTCATGCATGTTGTAATTTAGTTATTGAAAATTTATATCAATCGAAAAACCATTAAAGTTCCCAAACTGTTTAATTGTTATGTAATTTTTTAAAAATGGTGTTTTTAAAATAACTATATATGTATATTAGAAAAATGAATGTTACGCATACAAATCATGCTTATTTATGTAGCTAATGATTCGATTGATTTATATGAATAAATGATTGATGAAAATTTAAAAAGAAATTGTACATAACACAATTCTATAAGTGATTTATGAATTAGGCGTGTATTTAAACATGTGTTTTAATATGTTGTACATTAATTTTAACCACTTTCTCTTTGATTATAACTATTCCCATCCAACTTTATTCATAAACAGTTAATGCACGAGTAAACATAAACAATAACCATAAAATAATAATCAAGTTTGAAAAATGTTCTGTTCAAACTTTTAACGTAAATTTACAGAAGAATGTAACATTATTGAACTTTAAGTGATTTTTATAATCAAAATAAAATTATAGTGACTAAATTAAAATAGATCTCAAACTTGGTTAATGAACTTCTTCTCCTTAAATAAAAGAATTAATTGCATAAATCGTCCTTGTAGTTTATCGGGTCTAACAAAATTAGTCCCTATAACTTTTTTTTAACGGTTCATCTCCTTGTAATTTTGACCCGTATCGGGTTTGGTCTCTTCTCTTATTTTTTTAACTGTAAAACACATATTGTCTCTTTAAATTGTTTCTAGCCAACACATTAGTCGGCCGACCACCACTGCACACAGGCTGATCCTCACAACCACCACTTATCACCACCTCGAAGACTGCTTCTTATAAACACCTCTATAAGACGAACCATCAACGTCCGACACCTGTCACCATAAAAATCCGCCTCTAATCACCACCTCCACACCAAGAACCCATCAACAGCGGCCACCAACAACTAGATTCGCCATACAATTACCGTCGATGTGCGTGCGCATGTTTGTGGGTTTTTCAAGTATTGTGAGATCTTTGGTGGGTTTTAAATGGGTTTTTTAGTGTGTGGGGTCTTAACAATAAGTTATTTAAACCATTGAAAAAAGAGGGATTTTGATAATGAGTGTATTGTGGTAGAAGAATAAGTGTTTGAATGAATTTATAGGTGATAAATCTTAGTTAAGAGAATGGTGATGAAGATGTTTGGATTATAAGTTTATAAAATGTTGATTTTGAAGTCATGATATTTGTGGGGAAGATGATAAAGTAGGTCTCCTTGAAGATTTTTAAAAATTTTGCTTTTAGTAAGGATTTTTGTTATAGCTTTTTGTATAAAAACAAAGGTTACAATTTTGTTGTAAGTTCTTATATATTTGATTGATGGATTAATGGCATTTGTAATTTGGAAATCAAGATATTTTTAATTCTTTTTGTTCTTGCAAGATTTGGGTAAATGAATATCTTGGTAAATTTGCAAATGAAATATTTGTAATATAAATGTTTTTATTTAAACTGATATTTGGTTATTGGAATTTTTGTATATTTAAATTTATAAATATCTAATAATAATAATAATAATAAAGTGATGTTTATAAAAATAAAAAAGATAAAAAATTTCCTATTGCTAAAGAAATGGAAGCCTATATAGTATCTCGCCTTTCCTCTAATTTATTGTATATCTATTGAGTAGAAAATGAACTCAAATCTTCTCAAGTTTCCATGTTTTGAATGTAAGTGAGTAGAAATGGTAAATGAATTGCTTAGGACAGAAATTGAGCTAAATTTGAGCTTATTAGAAGTAATAAGCTCTTATGAGCTTATTTAAAGCTTATTTGCTAAATTCGACTTATACTTGAAAATGAAAATGATTAAGAAACATGTAACGGTTGTATTGCTGAAATATAGAGGTAGCACAGAAGCTTAAAAGAGAAAAGATACAATGATCACAAGAGCCATTAATTGCTTAAAGATGAGAATTTAAATTGCTTGAAAATGGAAAATTACAAAGTAAAATGTTTTAAAACTCAGAAAAAACACCACCAGAAAAAAAAGAACTCTTAGGTGCTAATAATTATAGGAAAGGAGGGGGGTGAAGATAGGGAAGAAATTTAGAGGAGTTCCTATGAATCACAGCCGTTTGATCATTTGAGCTTATTTGTGGCCGTTTGATGGATTTAGGAGGTATCCTGGCCAATGAGGTGCTGCCACGTGGTGGATATTGATTGGTGAGGAGTATAAGTGAGTTTTATAAGAGAAAAAGGAGCGGGGGATTGTGAAAAACGGGCTTGGGTTGTGTGGGCAAAATGGCGGGAAAATCAGTTAAAGGTAGTTAGGTTGTTATTCTGTTTGCGAAATAAGCGGGGTGTATTGGTGTTTGAACGTTGGGTTTAGCAAAACCTCAGACACTTGTGTTGGACCCCCGCCCTTAGCTATAGTAAATAGGATGTGGACATGGCACTATTATAAGAGACCCTTGTGTGATTTTCCCATCTCTTTTCTTTCTTAATAAATACAAACTTTGCACTTTTAACAAACTTTGACACCATGAGAACTTTCAAAACTTCAAATAAGCTCCTATAAATCATTGTACACGATGAGCAACAAAGCCCCAATGACTTGTACTTTGGGTCTTTGACTTCTTTTATTTCTTTCTTTGACTGAGTTTGACTGTGTCGGGCTAATCCGGCTGCGATTTCTGGCTGAATTCTTTGTCTTGCTCTTGACTCTTTGTCTTTTTTTCCCCTCGATTTCTTGTCGGTTTTTGGATCGTTTTTTTTTGCTTTCTTTTAAACTTTTTCAATCCTTACCTGCACAATAAGACACAAAAGCACACATTTTCTATTCTTTTGGCATTTTCTTGGCTTTTATTTGGCAAAATCCCGGGTGATTTAATATACAATTAAGCAAATATCAAAATTCCCCAAACTAAAGGATTGCCTGTGTCCTCGACGCAATGTAAATGAAGTTTAACACTGTGTAAACTTAGAAGTTTCCAAAATGCCCTTCTTAGAAACCTTTTGATGAATAACCTTTTAAACAACTTACACTATTTTCACATCATTAATTTCCTTGGAAACACGTTAAAAGGCAATCATAATGCAAAGTTTCAACATTTAGGAGGCTCATCTGAAATAAGGCTACTCCGATT
Source organism: Tanacetum coccineum (assembly GCA_026074375.1). Lineage (NCBI taxonomy): Eukaryota > Viridiplantae > Streptophyta > Magnoliopsida > Asterales > Asteraceae > Tanacetum > Tanacetum coccineum. Next base: position 11,360 of record BQNB010052544.1, read on the forward strand.
ATTAGAGCACAAAAGAGGAAAATTTTCGTCTTGCCTTGACTTTTCACTATAACTAAACATAAAGCTATAAACAAGATCATGTCAATCTATAAGTCCAAATGATATAAGCTCTTAATACTTACAACTTGTGAACTATTTAACACTCCCGGGAATAAATAATGATTAAGATGTGTGCACTCATTTTAACTCAAGCCATAGATCAATATATCTTCAAAGTTAAATTCATCTAGAATGCTTTACAAATAAGCCTTGTATACTCAATGTTAATGAACATAGATAAAACCGTTTCGACTCAAAGCACAAAAGATTAGAAAGCAAAACTTAAAAATTGATTAAAGAAAATGAAATTTTTAACCATATCTTTTAATATTTCCATTACTATAATATATTTTTTTCTTGCAATAGAATGATGTTCCTTTAGTTCGAACCCCTACTTAATGGCCTTTTCTCCCTCCCAAATAGATATCGCAACAACAGACTGGTGTTCCTTAGTTCGAACCCCCATCCGCTGCTAACGTTTGTAGGTTTATCGCGACAACACCTTTTCCTATAAAGCTAGAATCCAAAGGTCCCTTAGTTGCAATCCATCACCTAGGCCGCGCTCCCTCTGATGATCCTACTAACCCTTGATCTTCTTACATAGTTGATAATCCTATTGCGACCCATCCGAGTCTTTCTCTCAACATGGATACGCCAACGATTAAAACTACATATAGCTTTTGTTTATTCATTTTTATGAATAGCTTCATTGGCACGAAAAATAATGCATTTGTCATAAGAAATGCTTCAATGCATTCTTTTTATAATTATCTTTTGTTTTAGATGAATGGAAAAATTTTCATTTTAGGAAAGCAACTTATAAATTATAAACCAAAAATCTTACTTACATATTAAATATGAATTCAATTTGTCAAAATGTAAGTCTTTATCTAAAGTACATTGGTTTGTACTTAGCTAAATTCATAAAGAGCACGTATGATAAGTTGAGTAAGAGCTTATGGAGTAAAAAGACACAAATAATATCATATTAAGCTTTGTTTTCCAAATAAACCTTGCTTAAGCAAATACCCTTTATATTTAACTAACATCCATTTCTTTTGTCTCACATATTAAAATCCAAAGCAAAAGGAATTTGTAAAGCCTTGGACCTAACAAAAGTTAGGATAAAGAAATCTAGTTAGGGCATTTTTTCCACCCGGTCAAGTCAAAAATAACTCCTATTTCTCCACCAACGACTACCAAAAAGAGCGTTTTTCCAAACTTAAGCTACTTATGAGCTTTTCTGTAAAAGCAAAAATTTACAATTTCTCTCTTTTTTCTCAAAAAGGAATCAAAAAGATTCAAACAAGGTTTGCGTGAAGTGCTAAGTCAATATCGAAGATATCCTCCCCAAACTAAAATGAAACTTTGTCCTCAAAGTTTAAAAAAAAGGGTCAAAAGAAATCTATATAACAAAAATTCAATGGTCCTTGCCAAAAGAATAGAATTTATTTCGATAAAGAACAGGATAGAGAGGATTAAGTTATCCCCCCATTTTAATAAGAGAAGATTGGGAGACCATCGCAGGAAAATGTGGGAAATTTGCTTGTCCTTCCACAAATATTTGAACCATGAACTTCCCAAAATCCGGAAAACCTAGACAAAAATCACAAACAACCAAAAGAAATGACAAAGAACGAATCTTCCTCTCTTCTTTGACATTGTTCGCTCATAAACATCTCTAAAACCGGCTAGTTTATTGTTAACCGAGAACAAGCAATACTCGCCCCGAATTGATTTGTCCCTTGGGGAAGTCAAAGAAAATAGAAAATAAAAAAGAAAATAAAAGGATAAGCATTGGGTGTCCCCTCCCACGAAGCGCATGTTTATTATAGAGTTTCCCCTCGCTTTACTCTTCCCCAAACTAGGGTTTAAAGTGGTAATAGCAATGGTGAAGAAAATCTAAGAGGTGACAACCTCCCCAAACTAGAGATGAAAGATATACCAAAACATTTTTGATTCCAGGTTCAAACAACTTTTTAGAAAAGATTTTCAAGATAGAAAATGTGAACCGGAAAAATGCTTTAGTAACATGAAAGTCCATTAAGGGTGGGTGGGGTGGGTCAAAAACATCAAGAGTCAAAAGAGCTTTAGATGGTGCTAACTCTTTTGAACTCTTGTCTTGAAAAACATTATTCTCAAAATGATAAATCCCCGGGTCAAAAATCTTTCCCTGAATGTTCATGGGGAATATCATATCCACAAGATTAAAATCCTCATAAAACACATAATCACTCCCGACATAAGAGGTAGTCTCCAAATGGTCAAGTATTTCAATGTCGGGATGAAAAACTTGTAACTCTTTCTTTTTCTCAGGTTCAACTTTTGTTTCAAAATCTTCTTTTGTTTTTCTTTCAAAAGATTCAACCTTTTTATCATTTGTTTCAAAGAAATTTTCATCTTCAAGTAAACTATCTAGGAAGGCAATTTCCTCTTCCTCATTATCATGAATTCCCAAAACATTTTCACTATCATTTTTGAAAACTTCATGATTAACCTCAACATTATCTTTTTCAACCTCACTTGTTGCCCATTTTCTCACACAATTCCCAATTGGGGCAAAGAAAGACATAATGGTTTTAACATCAACCTTAGGAGAAATTATGCTAGATGCCTCATTAGAAATGATTTCTTCGTCATCAAAAAGAGGGTTCAAATAACTCTTAAAAGTTTCATTATGAACCTCCTCTTTAAGAATTGACTCGTCATTTCTAGAGGGAAAGTCATCTTGTTTCTCAAAGAGAGGGTTTGAAAAAGTCTTGAAGCTTTGAAAATCATCACAAGAAGGAAAATCACAATCTTTTCCAATTTTGGACTCTCTTGGGATTGGAATGAGAATCTCTTTGTTTAATTCTTTGTTTGGAATAGAATTAAGATCCTCATTCCCCATTGTGAAAGAGTCCTCAAAATTATTGTTTGGAAAAATGTGTGAAATTGCACTTATGGAAGCTTTTTCCGGAGAATGAATAACTCTTCCTTGGCTAATGATTTTACAATTATCTAAATTTGCAAAACAAGCTCTTCTTCTAGCAACTGGGTCAGAAATTCCCTTAAGTTCTTCCTTTTGTTTAATAATATCCCCCAGAAGAGATTCAAAATCATCAACAATAGCAGATGTTGTGGAATCATCATTACTTTCAGGTTCACAAACATCTTTGACCCGGTCATCATAAGCATCCATCATATGGATTGACTCATTATCTTGACTACCATCCGGTTTAAAAACTATTCTTTCCAAACCATCTCTTATCACTAACTCTTCCCCGTGAACATCAATTAGGACCCTGTGCGTTCTTAAGAAAGGTATCTACCAAGTATCAAGGGACATCGAGGGTCTGAACAAGTCTAGAATCACAAAATCGACGGGAAGTAGATTTTCCGACCATTAACGAACACATTTTCGGCTTATCCCAACGGGGTTTAGAAATTGTCCTTCTGGCTCGGCTAATTCTAGGAAACCATTTTAGTACTGGTTAAGGACAGGAAGTCCAAGTTTCTTCCAAATAGACAAGGCATGAGATTGTTACTTGCTCCTAGTCCGCTAGAGCCAAGTGATTATCGAAAACTCCCCAAACCACAAGGAATGAGAAATCGACCCGGGTCACCAAGCTTTTCGGGAAGCTTTTTGAGAATGACCGCGGAACAATTAGCATTCATTGGTGTCTTTGCTATTTCAATCAATTTGTCTTTGTTTGTCAGCAAGCTTTTTAACATCTTTTGGTACTTAGGCATTAAAATCAAAGCATCTGCCAAAGTAATGTCCACATGAATCTTTTTGAACATTTCCCAAAACTTTTGAATTTGCACTTTATCATTCGAATCTTTCTTTTCACGCTCTACCCTAGAAGGATATGGAAGACGGGTCTCTTTAGAAGATTCTTTTGATGATGGAGAATTATCAACTTGAGCAGAAGAAGGCTCAGGAGAATTTGGACTGCTCACCGGTTTAACCGGATCATGAGATTTTTGGATAACCGGAGGTTGGATGTTTTTGGTGCTCGGTAGCACCTTATCCTTGGTCACCTCGGTTTCCTTTTCAATCAAAGGTTCATTAACATCATAGAGAGGTGGTGGAATTGGTGGAACTGGTGTGTAAGAAAGTCCACTTCGAGTCGTAATGGCTCGAACTTCACCCCTTGGGTTTGTGATGGTATTACTGGGCAAAGTGGTAGGTACCATAGAAGTAGAAGTTGAAGTTGAAGGCTGACTTTGGTTTTGGAAGAAACCACTCAACATGTTTTGCAAATTGTTTTGGAATTCATTTTGTTGATTCACGAAAAGATTATGTTGAGTTTTCACTCATTTTGAATTTCCTTATAAAGAGTTGATTTGGTTTTGTACAGTTTTTGTAAAGTAGCTATGAACTCACTCACTTATCTCAGCTTTCAAATTTTGTATATGATTTCTCTCGCCAAACCCATCCTGCCTATACTACCCTCGGTGGGTGTTCTTTTGAAATTATCCAATTGATTAGCAAGCACAATTTGAGAATTTTGTGGTGGACTTTGGTAAGGTACCATTTGATGAGGGATACTCCCTTGATTGGATGGCTTACCTTGGTTTGAAGGAAAACCAGGTGGTCTCATTTGACTTGCCAAATTAGGAGCACGGTACCCGGAATTTCCATTTTGAACAAAATTACCAACCGATGCGGTTTGTTGAAATTGTTGGAAATTATCATGATAAACCGGGGAAAATCGTTTCCACTTCGAGTTAATGGACAAAGGTTAAAATGGTGATTTGATCCACAAGTGACACAAACTTCCTCAACTGCATGATCGAACGGAGTAGGCACAAAAGCTTCAGCAGTATTTCATCTCAGTCATTTCATTCCTAAAGGTCAGTCATCTTAATCCTCTAATCTGCTGCCATTGTTGAACTCAAAGTTAGATGAAGAATTAGAAAAGTTTGAGAGGAGCATTCGTTGTACTCAACTTCGCATCAACGGCGTTCCGAGAACATCTAACTTGGTTTTTGTGTATCACTATGATTGTATACCTTCGTTTGGACTTTTGTAGAGAAAATTGCCACCGGCAGCAGAATTAAGAGAATCTTGATCATTATAGCTCAAGGAATTATAGAATGTGTCTAATTGGTGCATGAGTGAAAAACCATGGTGAGGACACTTCCTAAGAAGTTCCTTAAAACGCTCCCAAGCTTCGGAGAAAGATTCTATGAGCGAATTTTGACGAAAATACGAATTTCATTCCGAAGATTGGTGGTTTTAGAAGGTGGGAAGAAAAAGTTGATGAACTTAGAAACTAAGTCTTCCCATGTGAGAATGGAATTTGGGGGTTCTTTTTCTAGCCAAGTCTTGGCTACCCCATCAAGTGAAAATGGAAAGAGAAGAAGTATTTGATGTGGTGGTTAGGTACATCCGTGTACCTTTGAATGTTCGTAATGCTCTCGAAATGGGGGGACGAATATGAGCATGAGCTCCTCATCATTTACCTTCCTCGAAAAATCGGTTTTGACCAAATTAATGAGGGAGGATTTAGTTCAAGTTTTGAGCATTTATAATTGGACAACTAATAAGCACTTTTCAAACCCCCCGGTGGGAGCTTGGATGCCTCGGCATATTCGGGTCGGGTCGGCCATTGGAATCGGATCCAAATTGAGAAGGGATTGCCTCTTGTCGGTGTCGAGATCAGTCGACGATTGAGTCTTCTTGGAATAGTATATCCAAGGAGGAGCGAGTGCGCATCGCACTAGTGAAAAACTAAAGAGAAAAGGAATTTGAGATTAAAGAAGATTATTTTTGGGGAGAATTACAATTTTTTAGTTTTTTTTTTTAATAAGAATGAAAACAAAAATATTTTTGGTAATCGATTTTTACAAGCTTCACGATAAGTCTCTAAGAATACTCACAAGTGAGCGGAAAAGCTTAGCGAGCCGCAATGACTGCTTAGAGAGTAGCTATCACTTTCCCTTAAACTCACCTTACAGTTTGTACACTTAAAGGTCCGTCGTACCTCGCAAGTACTCCGGATTTGTTTTGTTTGTTTTATTGGAATGGTTTAAGATGGATACTAGTATCCAAATGTTTATTATATATATATTTTTTTACTAATTCGATAGGAATCGAATTAATGAACTTTTTATATTTTTATAGAAAAATAGCAAAATAACTTCCAAAGGAAGGATCTTCAAAACTCTACTTCAACGAATACTCTTCAACAATCGTTCACGACTTCCCCGGCAACGGCGCCAAAATTTGGTTCGTGTGTAAAACAAATTTATATACGTATTAGTAATAATCCCGTAAGAATTCTTTCCAAAATACTTCTCAACCAAGAGAAATATAGAGGTAAAAATCTCACAAAAGAAAACACAATTCGTATATTTTTATCCGGGAAGTACTTATCCTCGGGTCGTGTCCCAACGAAATCGTGAATTGAGAATTTAAGAATAATTCGGATTCGAGCTAAGAATGATAAAGGGATTTTTGATTTGTTGTTTACACTACAAAATATAATAACATGAATTGAAAAACAATTAACTAGCACGAAAATTAAATGCACAAATCGAATTAAACGCGAGCTAAAACTGAAATTTAAAAACTAAGGCACGACTTTAAACAAATTTAATACCTAAAAATCACAAATTTAAAATGAAAATTTTAGGAAAAAGAATTGGAATTTTTTATGTATTTTTGAATTTTTTATGATTTTCTAAAATTTAATGATTTATCAAAAATAAACTTTTTCTAAAAATTAACACTAAAATTTTTCTTTTATTTTTCAAAAATACTAGATTTAAAATGAAAATTAATGCAAAAAGAATTTTAATTTTTCAACTATTTTTCTATTTTTTATGATTTATCTAAGAAAAAGTAATTACTAAAGTCTATTTAAATTCCTAGAAAATACAAATTTAACTGAAAAAAATATGGAAAAATGATTTTTAGAAACTACAAAGGTGCAGAAAGTTATAAAAAATAAAAAAGCCAATTTCTACTTTTTATTTTTCAACTAATTGGATTTATTAAAAATCTACCCTAATTACTAATAATACTATTAATAATAAAAAGGTAAATTAAAAGAAAATAGGAAAGACAGGGTAGGAAATGTAATAAAAGAAAGAACAGGGTAGGCGGGCGAATATTGAAAATTTTACACTAAAGAGAAAACGGGTACCCTTGTAGTTTGAGAAAAGAACCAAACAGACCCTGTGCTTGAGCTTATTTTTGGCTTATTAAATTTTGAGATTCAGACAAAACTTAAAACTACAAAGTTGCTTATCAGCTTATTCTAAACAACTTTAATAAAGACAATATGAACTTTTACCAAAAGAATAAGCTGAAAAATAAGCTGATAAAGGCTGATCACAGAAAGTGCTAATTTGCTTAAACTTTTGAATTTTTGCTTATTGAGAGCTCAAAACTTGATGAAAATTAAAACTAAAAGATGCTTATTGAAGCTTAAGATGTGTATTAAAGGATTCTAAACTAATAATATCCTGTGTTTAACAAATTTAGAAAGAAAACTAAGATGGAAAAAGGCTAAGTCTATTGGAACAGTTTTTAGATCTTTTTTAAACTAAGCTTAACAGCTTATTTGTGGACCCTAGGTGCTGAAATTTTGGGAATAAGCCAAGCTATCTTACTCTAATCAACCTAGGTAAAAGGCTTTGTAAAACTCTAAAAGGAAATGAGAAATTTCAAAGAGGGAAATGGCAAATATTATGCTGACATTGAAGAGTGCACTTGCTGGTGCAATGTGCAGCTGACCAATGGTAATGCACTTGAAGATAAACTAAACTTTGAGGCCTATTCTTTCACCTAATGAATCTAAAACAGCACAACACAACCTTAACTCTAAAATGCTTTTTATAGACCTAAAACCTAAACTTCTTTTAGCTAAAATTGCCCTGGTGCTGGCAAAAGATTTTAAATGCTAAACTTTTGATTTTAACAACCTAAACCTGGAAACCTAAGTGAAACCTTATAAAATGTCCATACTTAGCTGTGTGAAAAATTTGACAAGTTTTCTTTGACTTTAAGAGTCAAAAACAGTATAATCCAAACACACCTTAAAAAAAAAACTGTCAAAGCAAATTGGATTTAAAACTTGTTTAAAAACTAACTCAGCTAAAAATTTTTATCTACTTCTACTATTATTAAACTAATGAAGCTATTTAAGCAGTAAACTACTGAGCTTATAGGAGAAATACACGAAGTTTTTCTTCTCACCAACATATGAAGCTAAATTTGACAGAATTTCATCTCATGAGATTTTAACAAATGCTAGCTACTAGATTCTAAATCATTTTCATATTTAAACTATTTAAACAATGCTAGACAGAATTAAGCTCAAGGAAATCTAAAGAATAAGCTACTTGAATTAAACTAAGAACTAGCTAAGTTAACATTGAGGAAATGAAACCTGGATTACTTGGAGTCTCAGAACTAGAGCTACTCTAGTTGAGTGAGTAGCTCTTAAAAATGCTTAAACCTAATGGCACCTTGCCTCTAGACCTCAATAAGCTGGCTTATGCTTAATTTGAGCTTATTTCTTCTTGTTACTTCAAAATTGAACTCAACACTTCTCAAATATCCATGATTTGAATGTAAGTGAATGAAAATGGTAAATGAATTGCTTAAGACAGAAATTGAGCTAAATTTGAGCTTATTAGAAGTAATAAAGTCTCTAATGAAGCTTATTTAAAGCTTATTGGATCAATTCAGCTTTAAATTGAAAAATGAAAGAGTATTAAAGGTGTAAATTGACTTTTATTACTGAATTAAAGGAGTACAAGTGAAAAGAAATGATTACAAGAGCTTAAAGCTTAAGTGCTTAAAATGAAAGCTTAATTTGCTTAAAACGAAAAATTACAAAGTAAATGTTTTAAAAGTGCTTAAAATTCGAAAAAATACAAAGAGAAAATTTAAAACAAAATTCAACAACAGAAAAATGATGCATATGCCTTCTATTTATAGAGGAGAGGTGAAGAGGAGGAAGAATTCCAGAATAATCCATCAAATCTCGATCGTTGATCTTTTATAAGCAAATATGAGCCGTTTGATGAGTTTGGTGAGGTGGCCTGGCCAATGAGCTGCTGCCACGTGTTGGTTTTTAATTGGGGAGAGCCTATGAACGAGTTTGATAAGAGAAAAGGGAGCGGGGTGTGGGAAAAATCGGGATTGGGTTGTGGGAAATTTGGCGGGAAATTCGGTTGTGGGTTGTTATTCTGTTGCGATATAAGCGGGGTTCAGTTTGAAGGTTTGGGTAATTGGCACAATTGGTCCCCGTCTTTGCTTCCGCCCAACTGCAGTTATAAACAAGTTTGGAGTTGTGCAAAATCAGCCCTTGTTGTTCTTTTGCTCTTCTTTCTCTTGTAATAACAACTTCCAACTCTTGGCAACTTTGGCCCTTGATCTTCAAATCTTCAAATAAACCCTTAATCTTTGAATACTTGTCATAACTAGCCCCTTGACTTTATATTTGACTCTTGACTTCCTTTATTTCTGTGTCGGGTTGATCCGGCTGTGATCTCTGGCTGATTTCTTTACTCTTGCTCTTGACTCTTTGTCTTTTTCCCGTTTCTTGTCGGTTTTTGATCGTTTTTGCTTCTTTTTGTCTTTTCAATCCTTTCCTGCACAATTGGACACAAAAGCACACATTTTCTATTCTTTTGGCATTTTATTGGCTTTTATTAGGCAAAATCCCGGGTAATTTAGTATACAATTAAGCAAATATCAAAATTCCCCAAACTAAAGGATTGCCGTGTCCTCACGCAATGTTATGAAGTGTACACTTTGTAAACTAAGAAGTTTCCAAAATGCCCTTGTTTAGAACCTTTTATGAATCACCTTTTAAACAATTTTCACTTTTCTCAACATTTAATCTCATGGAAACACGTTAATGGCAATCATTGCAAGTTTGCAACTTTTAGGCTCATCGAAATAGGCTACTCCCGATTAATAGAGCACAAAAGAGGAAAATTCGTCATCCTTGACTTTTCACTAGACTAAACAAAGCTAATAAACAAGATCATTGTCAATATAAGTCCAAATGATTAAGCTCTTATACTTATAACTTGTGAACTTTTCACTCCCGGGAATAAATTAATGATTAAGATGTGTGCACTCTTTTTAACTCAACCATAGATCAATTTATCTTCATAGTTGAAATTCATCTAAGCTTTACAAATAAGCCTTGTGAGCTCAAATGTTAATAACATAGATAAACCTCGACTCAAAGCTAAAAGAGATTAGGAAACAGTGAAATTTCCCAAGTTTTGACAAAAAAATATTCGGCGAGCCTTAGGATAAGTAATCGATCGTCTGCTAACTCTAAAGTCAATCCGAGTTGGTAAGTTTCCGGCAGAGAAATCTTTTTCCAAATAGAAAGAGGCATCAGATTTATGCTCGCTCGGGTGGAGAGGTCCAGAGGGATCGTGCTTCAAGGCGAGGAACAGTACATCCATTCCAGGGAAATTTACATGGAATAGAGAGAACTTGGCCTAGGTGGAACTCCAAGCTTTTCGGGAGGCTTTTGTGAGCGATCGCCGAAGCAATTCTCTTCAACGGTGAATCTTACGCTAACTCCAAGCAAACTTCAGTTCCTTATTCCCGAGCAAACTCTTCAATCGAGTACGCGAAATCTTGGCACAAAAGTAAATCAGTCCTGGAACAAATAGCACGAAGACGCAAATCTTGAAAGATTTGGAGAAGATCTTCATCCATTTGGATTCGAAGCTTTGACACGGTACTTTATGAGTATCAACACGTCGATGAAGATATGTGATAAATTTGCTTAGGTATAACTCTTCAGAAAATCGGATTCCGGAATGGATTGGATTATAGGCAAAGTCTTAGCGGAACATCGGTTCCGGAAAATAGAAATAGGGAATACCCAGAGTGGGATAATGCGTACTACTTCCTGGAAATGTTGTTTGTATCTGCACCTTTATCCGAGTTGTGTATCTCTCAGTTTCTCGTACCACTACCTTTCTTAGGTGATGAATGTATTAGTGAGATTTTGGAAGACGTGAGTGAGGATGGAATCCCCCGAAAGCAACAAATCCACTATCGAGAGTTAGTGAGTCGCTATTTTGCGAATCTATACCCTCTCGGGTGTTATGGAATGTGTTTAATATTACTCGGGAATAGTACCCTAAGGTGAGGGCTTTAGTTTTGAAACTATCCACAAATCATGATTTGAGCGCCAAAATTAAATTTTGAAGTGAGTTTGCTTTAAATTGTCGCGTCGAGAACCGGAGGTATGGTGTGTTCGGAGATTTATCTTAGTTTTTGAATTTCATATTTTAAGGTCTGCCCTTCAACGAGGTTGATTTGATTTTGCGCAAATGCCCTTAACATCTATCATTATACCCTCTTGTAACTTGGAAAAATCATTTAAAATCTCTTGTTGAACTTGATTATTATGGGCAACTTGAAAAGGTTTTTGTTTTTGAAATCTTGGGTTTTGAAAAATTCTGGAGCATGGATAAATTTAGAGCTTGAAAACCTTGATTTTCTATTAAAGATATATTTCCCTATTAAAATTATATCCCTTGATACATGATTCTGATTAAACCTATTAGTTGACCATTTTTTTGCCCGGAGGCAAAACACTGTTGGTGAGCGCATTTGATGACTAACAGCTGGTGTTGGAGGTTAACTTTGTATAGTAAGTACCCATAGTTTGCATAAACACTAGTCCTTTTGGATGTTATCGTAATGCCGGACAATGTTTATACCAAGCAAAGTGGCACTACCACAAGTAACGCAAGGTTCCTCAACCTGCTATAGACTGGAGCGAGGAGACAACTTTTTAGAAAATAACCTCGACTAAGGGCTAAAGTATTGATCCGCAAGCTTACAATTCTCTCATCCGAATTACGTAGAAGTATCATTCAACGCCGTAGAAGCATTATGTATTCTATTTCGTGAATAACGAACTTTTTGATTTATTCGCATTTATGTTTAAAGCCTATCTAGTCGATTAACTCAAGATTTCCACGTCGCCGCGACATTTAAGGATCCAAATGTTCATTCTTGTTTAAACGATATAAAAAGGTGTATCAACTGAGTTCTAACTCCGTAAATCCCATGGATGGGACAAGCTCTAAGGTCAACTCCTTAAATCGTTTCCACGCCTTCACTAAAAGTCTCCTCGAATTTTTGTGTAAAATGTCAAGAAATGTTCAATTCTTCTTAAGTGAAGTGTATATTTTTGCGACATGGAGGTAATAATTGATTCATTAAATTTGGGACGCACGATATCCTCCCAAGTCAAGATTGAATTCTTGGTGGTTCTTTCTTCGAACCAGTTTTAGCGGCACCCTCGAGGCGAATATGGAAACATCAGAAGCTTATCCATCGTTTGGCACAGTCCTAAATTGAAAAGTTGAAAGTAATTCCTTTTTGAAACTATTGTGAAAGTTAGCATGAGGAATCTCACTCTCACCATCGTAAATATGGGGTTGCGCTTATGAGAACCAATTGGAAGGCAAAACTCTGATGTCTGCTATGAAACTTGAATAAAGAAGCTGTCATATCAATTTCCCGTCAAGAACAAGTAGGCCTTCTCCGTACCCATCCGTGAGGGGGCACGAGAGAGATAGCTCAAGTCTTCGGTGAGCGATTCCTGCGCATGTGTGGTCGCATACGATAGTACGTGAAGCTCGGTTTCGACATGTATGGTGAGCCGTACCTTTGTTTCGTACGTTCTCGTAAATTGTCGACTTTGAATTATATTTTGGAAAATAGGAATTTCTCTCGTACTCATGCACTAAACAGAACAAATGAAATGAAAAAATAAACAAGAAAAGGAAATATTTTTGTTTAATCGAATAATCAACCAACTTTATGGGTAACTCCTCCTTAAAGTAAGAATAAATTTTACAAAATAGGTGCGCCATTTTCGTAAGTGACACAAACGTAAAAAAATTTCTTATCTTTGGTTCGTGGAACGTTATTGCTGGGATAACCTCAATTGAATGTATTTATTTGTTACTGGGATTACTTTAACCAACCTTTACTAACTTGTTTTTTATATTCACAAATAACTTAGAAAAATCAAAAATCCGGAAGAGCAAATATTTTTTGTCTTTTTTGTTTTTAAATCTCTACTATACTAAAAAGGAAAGAAAAATATATATAGTATTTGTTTTTTTACTTTTTATATTTTTATAATTAAATTTTATTTTAAACTTTTTTTGATTTTCTTAATAAGTGTAACTTTCGAAGACGAAAGGTGTCCCTCCAATCACGATCGACAAACTTTAAACGAAAGAATCTTAATCACAAATCCCCGGCAGCGGCGCCAAAAAACTGGTTGTAGCAATTCTATACACGTAATAATAAAATATAAAATAATATGAAATTCCCAACTTACCCTTGAGGACAAAGGTTAGTTAGAAAAATCAGCACGATAATATATAATAATTACTTATATTGTGACCGAGGGTAAGTTGATTACCAGGGTATCGTATTCGCCTCAAGATTTATGAATTGAATTAGACCACGTTTGTGTTTGGTACAAATGAGATTGAAAATTGAGGTTCAAATATGGTTTGTTTCGCCAAAATCCAAAAAATAAGCAATATAAAAGGACAATTAAACCTAATTTTAATACAGGAAATTAAACTGTTTAACAAAAGATATTAAACGCAAAACGGGAACCCTAAACGGTTGAATAAAAAACCCTAAATTATCCAAAATTTAAACCTAAAAATGAATTTTTTCTCTATTTAATAGACTTCAAATTGACGTAAAAAGTAATGTTTTAGAATAGAAAACTAGAACAAAAAACGAAATTAAAATGAGCTTAAAAAACACAAAAAACGTGAACGAGAAACGGAATCCCGTGTCTTTAAAAAATAAAATATGCAATTTTTTAACCCTACGGAGAAAAAACTACTTTTCATAGAAACATTATGATAAAATAAAATTATCTAATAAAAGAATTATATTTTTTTTGATGAATTTTATTATAGTGTATGATATTTTTAAAGTATTTAAATAAAATAATAAGTTATTTAAAAATACTAAAGCACAATATAAAGAATTCTAAAAAATTATAGAAAGTATCTTGAACTAAGAGGTGGACCTATGAGAAAAATAAGCCTCTAGACACAACTTAACGAAATAAGTTTAGCGATATAAGCATAAACAGCTTATTAATCTAACTAGACTAAATACATGATACAAGGTAATAAATTATTGATTAACATAAAATGAAAAGAGACCCCAGGTGCACGTTGGTGATGAGGTGTGATGGTGTTGGTGTGCAATATAAGGATGATGGATGATAGATGTCGGGGGTGATTCGAGGCCCTTGTCTCGACCTCCGATTTCCATCTTCCCTTTTTTTTATTTTTGAAAACTTATAAAAACAAAGTTGTAAATAAGCTAGAAACTAACAAATTTTGTGAAAGAAACTTTTCTGAAAGCTGAAAAATAAGCTGAAAAGAGGCTTTTTAAAACAGAAATGCGTAACTACTTCTTTTTGGTTTTTTATAAAATTTTAGAACTTAACAAGCAGAAATAAGCTAAGGCAAGGACCAAATAAGCTACTACTAACCTAAGACAAACCTAATAAGCAAGTTTAGAAAGAAATAAGCAAAAGAAAGCAACACATGAGCTGAAAATCCAAATAAGCTTTAATATGAAAACTACAAACCAAACAGACCCTAGGCAGACTTTGAGCTTAAAATTAAGCTTTCTAATAGAATCTTATGTTAGCCTAGCTTATACATTCTAAAAGCTTGACCTAAAATCTACTTAAGACAACTTTTAAAAACTAATTTGAAAATCAAAAGCTTATTGAAAAAGCTAATTGAAACAGCTGAAAATTCATTTACACTCTACTTTTGGTACTGAACTAAAAGACAAAGGACTAATTTAAAAGCTAAAAAGAAATAAGCACATAAGCTAATTACTCTAAATATAAAGGCTCAAGACATAGATGAAGAATATCCTAGGAGAATCGAAATCGACAAACAAAAATTTCAAGCCAACACTTACTTTTTCTTTGCTGAAAAGTTACACTTAGAGAATTGTGCTTAAACACACTGGTTTACAATCTGTGTAATTGACATCCAAATTCACATTCACAAAAGCAGGCTAGGAGCATTCCAACAAATGCAGGTAAAAAAAACTAGGCTTAAACACTTGTATTAACTAAAATTGAAGATAGTTTGATTATTGAAACTAGCTGAAACAAGCATAAGCTTAAACTGCTTATACACCTGAGCTAACAATCATAGATTCAAACACCCTACACATGAGCTTTCTATAAACTGATTTAATCTAAGAAGAACCTCAAAACCTAATCTTATAAGCTTAAATATGAAATTGAAACTCAATTTTAAAAGGCTAAATGGCTAAGGTAGTACTACTTGAGTTGGTACTTGCCTGAACCAAACACCCCTTTAAAATGTTAAACCTTATTTTAAGCTTATAATTTTCATATTTAATGAACAAATTGCTAATACCAGATACTTATAAGCTACTAATAATCCTAATAAGCAAATTTAAGCTACTAAATAAGCAGAATCTATATGTTACTAGTTATTCTAATATATTTTTTTGTTTTTATGAGTTTTAAAGGCAGAATTAATGAAATCTAAGATTTAAGTGATATAAACTAAAAACAGATGAACAAGATTAACTAATAAGCTATATTAGAACAATTAAGCTATAATTAAGCTAAAAATAAGCACTAGAATAAGCTGAATGAAAATAAGCTAAAAATTGAATGAAAGAGAAACTTACAATTGCCTTAGCACAACAAAGGCTTAATATGCTCAAGTGAGCTATCAACAAGCTCTAGCTTATCACAAGGATAAGCTAGTTAAGTCCTATGAACTCTTCCATTGCTAGTTCATCATCCAAAAAGCTCAAATCCATATTTATATCAAAGGTATTCTGATTTTAAACATTTAAGTAGATTATTGATCAATTTGAGCTCTAATCTAAGCTTAGAGACTTAGAGAGCTTATAATGAGCTTATGAGACAGTGACAAGCTTATTAAACAACATTTGAATAAAAATGAGCTTTTGAAAATAAAGGAGCACAAACAAATTTTATAAAGCAAACTATGATTTTATTGATATTCAAAACAGATTACAAAAGCTTAAAAGGAAATTACATTTTAAATGAAAAATTACATAAGCTACTAAAACCTAAAAAAATGCAGAAAAAGGGAGATAATGCGTGTGAGAAGTTGATCTCTTTATATAGCAGCTGAGTGAAGCTTCTAGGTTCCCAAATCTGTTATACGCTTCCTTTGATCATGTCCATTCATTCCTTGCAATCATTGGCTGTCAAATCATAGCCCTTAGATCAATAAGTGATCACACGGATTGCCAGCGTGGCAATCCGTGTGTCAGAGCTGTTGTGCTTCTTTACCAAAGGTTTTAGTGTAAAACCCCACTTTTAGGTGTGTTTCTTTACAACCCCGTGATCCTCTTTAGTTGGCTTGGACTAATGAGATGCTAGGAATGACGTTTTCTTTGCTGAGATGGCATATAGCACTTGGAATCATCTTTTGGCCACGTCAATTTCATTTTACCCTTTGATTTTAATGCAGGGTCAAGTAGAGAAGATGATGAACAGTAAAAACCATTTTTCCCGCGTTTTTACTTTTTATAAAAGGGTGCGTTTGATTTATTTGACTTGGGTAAAAATCGTTTGACTTTGGGCTTATACAAAGGGTTTTGGGCCACGGGTAAGGTTAACAGGTTTAGGTTTTTGGGTTAATAAAAGAAGTTAACGACCGTTATCTCTTTTATATAAAAGAGATAACGGTGTTAGGGTTTTTAGGACTTATGGTGAATTTATGTTAACATTAAGGGCATTTTGGGAATTTTGAAAGGTTTTGTCTCCT
Source organism: Tanacetum coccineum (assembly GCA_026074375.1). Classification (NCBI taxonomy): domain Eukaryota; kingdom Viridiplantae; phylum Streptophyta; class Magnoliopsida; order Asterales; family Asteraceae; genus Tanacetum; species Tanacetum coccineum. The sequence continues at coordinate 28,238 of BQNB010052544.1, forward strand.
GGTAGTTGACCAATGTTGACTTTGAGCTGACTTTTGTCCTTTCTTGCTATCAAATCCCCGGCTTTTGTACACTCTTTTCCATCTCGTGTTCGTGTTTGACCGTTTTTGACCGTTTTCTTGCGATTTTTGCTATATTCGTACCTACACAATCACAAAGACAAAACAAGCAATATACAAGCATTTTAAGCACAATTTTGTCTTTTATGGGTCATTTTTGATATACAACGGATATGTGTTTTCACACATATCACCACTTTTATCTTCAAGATTGTGTAAACAGCACTGTGCTCCTCTTATTGACAAAGTAAGGTTGAGGCTGTCAAATTGGAAGAACAAATCGCTTTCATTTACAAGCAGGCTTCAGCTTATTAATTTTGTGGTAAGTTCTCTTTAAGTTTTCTGGTCTTCTATTTTTATCCTTCCTAAGTTTGTTTCCAAAGAGATTAAGAAGCTTATGAGGGGCTTTTTATGGGCTCATGGTGATTCCAGTAAAGGTAAGGCTAAAGTAAAATGGAAGGATGTATGTAGATTAAAAGTTCAAGGCGGTTTGGGTATTAAGTCTTTACATGTATGAAATATTGCTCTTATGTCTAAGCATATTTGGAACATTGTGTCAAAAAAGATTCTCTATGGGTTAAGTGGGTGAATGCATATAGGTTAAATGATAATAGAATTAGTGTTAGAAGTTTTTGGGATATCCCCGTAGCTAATGATGTTTGTTGGAGTTGGAGAAAGATTTTAATGTGTAGAGATTCTATTAGGAGCCATGTTGTTATTAGGATTGGAAATGGCAAGAATACCTTTGTTTGGTTTGATAATTGGTCTTTCATTGGTCCTTTATGTTAATTTATTTCCAAAAGAGATATATTTGAAGCCGGCCTCTCATTGTCTTGTAAAATTGCTGATGTTGTCATTGATGGTGAATGGAGGTGGCCTAAAGTTTGGAGGAAAAATTTTATGTTCCTATTTCATCTTCCCTCTCCTTTAATTTTTCATGATAGGCAAGATAAAGTCTTGTGGAAGAATAGGAATGAGTTGATTGGTCCTTTTTCTGTTAAGGCTGCTTGGGTTGATTTATCTATTCCTAATCCTGCTGTTCCATGGTATAAGATTATTTGGTTTAGTCAGAATATTCCTAGGCATGCTTTCATGTTATGGCTTGCTATTAATAAAAGGTTAAATACTCAAGATAGGGTGGCAGTTTGGAATAAGGTTGATGAATTAAAATGCCCCCTATGTTTTGTTGTTAAAGATGATCATAATCACCTGTTTTTTGGGTGTGATTTTTCTTCTAGAGTTTGGAGGTTCTTTAAGGGTCTTATGAGATTTGAATCAGTGCCTGATAATCTCTATGCAGCCTTTGATTACATGTCTTCTAGGCCTATCACTAAATCTATTTGGTGTATTATTCAGAGGTTGGTTTTAGGAGCTACTGTTTATTTTATTTGGATTGAAAGGAACTCTAGAATCTTTCAACAGCAGTCCAGAAGTATTGAAGATATGTGTGCTATTATAAGAGAGAATGTTAGACTCAGACTTTTGAGCTTAAAGATTAAGAGGTCTAAGCATTCTTTGGAAGCAGCTAGAATTTGGAATTTTAATGTGATGCAGGGTAATTTTGGTAAAAGTTTATATGATCAGGGATGAGGTTAGTTTTTATTTATTGGCTGTTAGCTGTGCAGAGGTTTTACAAGTGGTGGTTTATATTTATTGGTGAAGAGTATTTGATGGGTGTAATGGAAGGTTGGAAGTGCTCTAATTATAGTCATCCTTATAATGGTATTGATATCTAGTCTAGGCTGTTTGTTGAAGGAAATAGTATAGTTAAGGATGGTTATTTACAATTTATCCATGAGGTTATGTGCTTTTCTTATTTGAAGTGGTGCTTCTGTTTGGTTATGGGTATTGGGGATGTTTCTGATGATCTGTTCTGCTCTCTTCATGACATGGCTATATGCAAAATGCAGCTGGAGGGTGAATATTACAATGTTATAAGGAAAGCTTGCTGGAACTATTGTAATCTTTTGTTTATTTTAAGCATGGTCTGTTCTATGTTATATGTAGTGATTTCTTTTTTTAAGTATCTTCCCTAAGCATGTGTTGGGTATGTCGTATGGATTTACTTATATGAGCATGTTCATATAAGTCTCTTGTTTTTCTTTGAGTAATATATTTGCCGGGGAGTTTCCCTTTTTCCCAAAAAAAATAAACGTTTACAAATTATTAATCGTAAAATTCCATTTCTAAGATTAGTAATCAATTAAGGTATGGACAAACAAATCATTAAGCATGATTAGTGATCAAGAAAATATTTTTTCTTTTAACCATCACATTTTTACAAAAGTATTTTCACAAAAATTTATATACAAAATATTTTCTAATTAAAAGAAAAGTTTTATTTAAAATTCAAATTTTCCCCCCAAAATAGAAGGTTCCATAACAGATACAACCTTCCCTACAAAAAGACAAAAACAGGAGCGTAGTCTACTGGGCGGCCCCCAGATATATCTGGGACTGCCAGGACCGTCTGCAGTGACCGTTGGGTTTTCCTGCCTATAAATACTACTCCATTCCCAGCTGAAAAACATACCTCTTTGCACGAATTTTTCAAATAACTTTCTCTCTCTAAAAACCTTCTTTCTCTCTTTAAATCTCTTGATCACTAACTTCTTTTGATCTTGTTTCAAGTGATCTAATCTCTTCTTCTCATCTCTTCTCTTTATCAAGTGCAAGAGAAGAACATTCGGTTTTGCCAAGAAACGAATTGTTATTTAGTGATCTCTCCTCTCTTCTTCTAAGTATCAAATTTCTATTGTAATTATCTTGTGTAATTGTGTGATTCGGGTTGTGTGTAAATCCGATAGTGTAGATCTTGTGAGTGTATAGTGTTTGTGAAGTGGTAGATTGGTTCTAGCTAAGATTAGGACTCGACATTTAGCTTAGTGTCGAAAAATAACTTAAGCGACGTGTAAACGGTTTTCTCCGCCTGAAGGGAGCTTGTTGACATAGTGAAATCTCGAGTAGGATACTCGGAGAGTAGAGTAGGGCGAAGAAGAGCTTCGTAGCCGAACCACTATAAATCTTGATGTCTTGGTTTGATTGTTCCTTCTCTCATCTCTTTATATATTGTTGTGATTGTCATTTAACTTTAGTTTAGATATTTACATTATTGATTCATATTGTTGATTGGTTGAACATACAACTCGAATCTAAGAATTTTTGAAAGCAAAATTTTAAAACATAAAACAAACCTATAAACTATTCAACCCCCCCTTCTAGTCCACAAGCGGATTTAGTAAGGCGGTCAACAATTACCCAAATTGTGTCTTGTCCAGTCGACGTCTTTGGCAATTTAGCAACGAAATCCATTGTGATGTTTTTCCATTTCCACACCGGGATCACAGGTTGAACCAACAAACCATATGGTTTTTGGCATTCGGCCTTGACCTTGGCACAGGTCAGACACTTACTAACGTAGGTGGCAATCTCAGCTTTCATATTGGGCCACCAATACTGTTTCTTCAGATCTTGGTACATCTTGTCCGATCTAGGATGGATCGAATACTTTGACTTATGCGACTCGTGCATAATCAAAGCCCTATAGTCACCATAACAGGGTATCCAACTCCTATTCCTTAAAAATAACATTCCGTCAGCACGGGGTTCGAGCTTCTTAATCATACCACATAAATCTTTAGTTCCATAATTCTCTTCTTTCCTTGCCTCAGCTTGAGCATTCAAAATTCTCTTAGGAAGATTTAAGCCAATAGTCATAACTAAGGCTCGAATTCGTAGTGGCTTAATCCTTCCTTGCGACTTAGCGCATCAGCCACCACATTTACCTTTCTCGGATGATAACGAATCTCGCAATCGTAGTCACTCAACAGTTCCAACCATCTTCGTTGTCTCATGTTCAACTCCTTTTGATCAAGAATATGCTGCAAACTTTTATGATCAGTGAACACAACGCACTTCGTGTCGTACAAATAATATCTCCACATTTTGAGAGCGAACACTACAATTCTAAGTTCTAAGTCATGTGTAGTGTAATTCTTCTCATGAATCTTGAGTTGGCATGACGCGTAGGCTATGACCTTTTCCCTTTGCATCAAAACTGCACCCAACCCTTTATGAGAAGCGTCACAGTAAACCATGAAGTTTTCACTACCTTCGGGTAAAGCCAAAATCAGTGCAGTACATAATTTCTGCTTCAACAGCTGAAATGCAGCGTCTACCTTTTCACCCCAATCAAACTTCACGCTCTTTTGAGTTAGCTTCGTCATAGGCTTGGCAATTTTTGAGAAACCTTTGATAAATCGTCGGTAATAGCCAGCAAGATCTAGAAATTGATGAATCTCTGTCGGAGTCTTGGGTGATGCCTAATCCTTGATTGACTCAATCTTATCTGGGTCTACGTGAATGCCTTCACTATTAATCACGTGACTGAGAAACTGTACCTTTGAAAGCCAAAATTCACACTTTGAAAACTTGGCGTACAACTCCTCCTTCTTAAGTAATCTCAAGATTAACCTAAGGTGCTCTTCATGATCCTTCTTATTCTTGGAGTAGATCAAAATGTCATCGATGAAAACTATCACGAATTTATCCAGATATGGCTTGCACACCCGATTCATCAGATCCATGAATACCTCTGGTGTGTTGGTCAGTCCAAACTGCATCACTTGAAACTCATAGTGACCGTAGCATGTTCTAAACGTTGTCTTTGGAATGTCTTCCTCCTGAACTCTGAGTTGGTGATAACCAGACCTCCTGGTCGATCTTAGAGTAGACTCTTGACCCTTGCAACTGATCAACAAGTCGCTGTTCTCGGAAGTGGGTATCTGTTCTTGACAGTAAGTTTGTTTAGTTCACAATAGTTGATACACATCCGAAAAGATCCATCTTTCTTTTTGACATATAAGACTGGAGCTCCCCAGGGTGAGGAACTTGGTCTTATGAACCCTTTGTCAGAAAGTTCTTGCAGCTGAGTAGACAACTCTTGCAGTTCTGACGGTGCTAATCTATACGGGGCTCGTGCTACAGGTGCAGCACCAGGGACTAAGTCGATTTGGAATTCAACTTGTCGAGTCGGTGGTAATCCAGGCAAGTCTTCTGGAAAGACTTCTGGAAAGTCCCGTACGATAGGCACGTCCTCAAGTCGCTTCTCCTCCGACTTGTCTTCAGTTTCCTTCTTCGTAACTTGTGCCAGAACAATTTGACAACCTTTCTTAATATATTTTTGAGTTTTGGTGCACGATATAATGCTCAACTTTGACTTCTTCTCCTTGCCACTTCTATCACCTTGGACTATCAAAACTTCATCCCCATAGGGAATCCGCACAATCTTCTCATCACAAACGATCACCGCATGATGGTTCGCTAACCAATCCATGCCGATGATGACGTCGAAACTACCAAGTTCTACGGGCATTAGGTCTATGTTAAATGGGTGACCTAACAAGCCTAATGTACAACCTCTAAGTATAGTATTGGTTTCCGTAACTCTCCCGTTGGCTAATTCGACAGCATAACTAACGTCTAGCGTAGAGGGTGTAACATCGAGTAAAGCACTAAAGGTAGATGACACGAAACTCCTATCGGTGCCTGAATCAAATAACATAGAAGCATAGTGATTGTTGATAAGAAACGTACCTGTGATGACATTGGAATCAAGGTTAGCTTCTCCTCCTCCCAGCACATATGCCTTCCCTTTAGCTTCATTGGTCTTTTTCCCAGCTTTGTTTCCATGTGTTTGATCCTTCAACTTGGGACACTCATTCCTGTAGTGCCCCTGCCTTCCACACTCAAAACAAGCAGGAACCCTCTGATTTACTACTAGGGCTCTCTGAGTAGCTATGGTAGCAACAACATTCATACAATCCCTGGTCATATGCCCGACCTTGTTGCACTTCCCGGATTTCACAGTACATGGCCCTTCATAGTGTAGCTTACATTTATTGCAGTAAGGCAAAGGCCAAGCATATCCTATTTTCTCATTGTTACCAGCCGTGTAGGCTCTTGCCATACTTTGTCCACCAACATTCTGTCTCTTGTACGGGGGTTGTTTCACACGGTTGTCCTTCTAGTTGTTATCAAACCTTCTTTTGTTCTTAGCATTTTTCACAGCATAACCCTTTAACTTTTAATCCATCAAATTGTTAGCAATACGGACAGCATCTTGTCGTCTTGTGGGCTTAGCAGCAATTACATTCCCTTGGATGTTATCAGGGAGACCTCCAACGAATTTCTCAACCCGATCCTCCTCCTCGGGGACCATCTTGGTGCACATCATAGTAAGTGCTTGAAATCTCTGGGTATAAGCATCCAAATCATTATTCTTCACGGTTAAGTTCCACAGCTCGGATTCCATTTTCTGGATTTCATTTCTTGGGCAATACACCCCAGTCATTAGCTTCATAAGCTCTCTCTATCTATTTGACCTTGATTTTCTTTTGACTGATTCTATGACTAACATTCCTGGTTAGATCAAGAATCAAGCAAACCTTCAATCAGGTCAACAAGAATCTAACCAAAAATACAGCACAAAAGACAAAATTGATGATGAAGATTCTGAAAAAAGAAGATGAATCTATCAAGACTTGCTATGCACTGCCTATATGGAATTCCAATTCTTCCACAAACTCATCTGCTACAAAATACAAATAATAAGAGAGGAGGACCAATAGAGTAAGAACAAGTCTTTCTGGATAATCTTGCAAGACTTCAAAGGCAAGAAAAGGAAGCTAATGAGAAAAGCTGACGCTCTCAGGAAGAATGTTGAACAAGAAACTGAGAACGATGGTTATCAGGCAGGACTTCTAACTAGCATTACTACAATTTTAGTACTGATTAGAACACAACAACTAAAGCTAGCGGTACTAACCTTGATTTTAATATGGTAGCATACCATTAGTACTGCCAGTGCTAATACTAACGGGGACATCTGACACACCAATACCCCAAGAAGATGACTTGAAAATATCTCCACTTGAGGATAACCATGAAAGATACTACTGAGGAAACTTATACACATTCATCTTATGAAAGATGAGGTGCAGATGGCTGACATCACAAATTTAGAAACAGTAAGTGAATGATATCCCATTCCCACATTGATAGTGTAAATTACACATATCTATTTTATACTTAAAATAACCCAATTAAAAACCACAAAAACAAACCAAAAATGGCAAAAATATGCTTGTAATTTGTGTTTTTGTGTGTGCAGTTATGGATAAATAAAAAAGATCACAAGAAAATAATAAAAAACGGGCAAGCACGCGGACACGAGAATCAGAATAGTACAAAATCCGAAGCAAAAGCCATAACGACAAGCCTCAGTCAAATCCAGTCAATCTATGGTCAATAAAAGTCAACAAAGCCCATCTTCCTTTTATAACATCCACAAGTGCTATTTATTGCTACTATCCGAAAGTTTATTTATAATAACTAGAAAAGAGGAGGAAAAATAGAGAGGGACCACTTTCAAACTCTCCAAACTCCAACATTTTAACTGTCGAAATAATGGGGCAAAGTGTTACTATTCACCTTTCTTCCCCTTTCACCATCCGGGTAAATCAAAGGGTTTTTCCAAATTAAAAGGGTGCTTAGGTCAATCATGAGCTCACTAACACAAATTGAAGGACAAATCAGCAGTCTTATCAAAGGATTACTTTAACCTCCTCCAATCAAATTCCACGTCAACACAGGAAAAGCACAATTTTATGTGGGTTTTTTGTGCTAAAACACTCACAAATGAAGCAAAACGTCACTTTATGAAAATGACACGTTTGGCAATCCTTCAGGTTCCACAATCTTGAATCAATGCCACAATTGATGCTTGAATGATTGAAGAAATGATTGGCCAAGATTGAAAGATTGGAGAGCAGGGCTAGAGATCCTAGAAGCTTCTTTCAGCGCCTATAAAAAGGCCTCTCTTTTCACATACACAGCATCCTCTTTTTTATTTTTTTTATATCTAGTTTTTTTATTTAGCTATATTAAAATTCATATTTACTTAAAAGTAATTTTCTTTTATCAAGTAATGTAATCATTTTTCATTTAATTAATGAAATTCAGTTTTTAGTGTTTTAAATCTCATTTATCTACAGCTCTCATTTAAAGTCAAAGCTCTCTTAATAAGCCAATTTTGACCTCATAAAGCTAATATTAAGCTCTTTCAGTCTATAAGCTGGAATAGAGCTTGTTGAATTCAGTATTAATCTACTTAAACCTTAAAACAGTCTAAATCTTACATGGATCTTATTGGATTAGAGCTTTTGGAAGGGGATCTTAACTTGGAAGAGATCCCAAGGACTTATACCCTAGCTTATTAATAAGCTAGGGAGCTTGTAGCTGCCTTTATTGGTCCTCTTGTTTAGCTAGAGGAGTTTGTAAGTTTCTCTTTCATTTTCCTTTAAATTCTAGCTTTAAATAATGATATCATTGCTTGCTATGTTTAGATCTGCTTATTTGTTTATTCTCTTTGCTTATTAGTGCTTATTTGAGTTTTATTTAGCTAAATCTTCATAGTTGTTTATCTGTTTTCAATTTTCTTAGTTTAAATCATAGATTTTCATATTATTGTCTTAAAAACCTCTAAAAACCAAAAAAATATAGTAAAATAGTATAGATCTTAGATTATTGCTTATTTAGTTGTTAAATCATGCTTATTAAAGTAGTTTTAATCTGTTAATTGTCTGGTAGTTAATACTTGTTCATTAAATTTCAACTTAAAAGCTTTTCTCAAAATCTGTCATAGTCTAAAAGGGGTGTTTGGTTTAGTGCACTCTTGAATTGCACTAGCAGTACTAACATAAGTTAGTACTGCTGAACCTTTACACTACCAGTACTAACCTCAGTTAGTACTGTTAGCTTAGATTTTAGCTTGCCAAAATCAGTAGGATTAAGTTTAGTTATAGCTTATTATAAATTTAATTTTAGTTTTCATTTTCTAGCTTATTTCATTGCTTATTCTGTTATCAAAAATCAAAATTGCATCAGCAGTGCTTTCACTTGAAAGAACTGCTGAACTTTTACACTAGCAGTACTAACCTCAGTTAGTACTGCTGTGTTCTTAGCTTAATTTGGATAGATAATTTTAAGGATTAGCTTACCAAATTCAGTAGGAGTTAAGTTTTAATATAGCTTAATATAGTTCAAGTCTTTAATTTGTTTTCTAGCTTATTGTCTTAGCTTATTTTGCTGTCAAAAGTCATAAAAAACCTTAAAAAAGCCAAAAACAGTACTTACGATTGAATTTGTTAATTTAGCTATGAGGTCCTAGATTTTATAGCTTAATTAGATAGATTATAAGTAGTTTGTAATAAGTTATTCCACCCATAAAGTTCTAGAGTCCTAGAAAGCTTATTAAAGTTTTCTAGTCTATTTGACGTTGTGTTACCAATTGCTGTAATTTTCTGAGATTGCTTGTTTTTCATGCTATTTTAGTAGTTTTAAAAGCACTTCTAGCTTAGTTTTCTTTGCATTTTTAGATTAAGCACATCATAAGCTTCCTAGAATATACTTTTCCTTTTTAGAATTAAGCTTAAATTGAGCAGTTTTATAGCTAGCTCAGTAAAGATGAACCAAAACACCTTTCTTTCTGGAGGTCATTTTAGAAAAAGCTTTTATTGACTATTTTTTGAGTTTCATCAGCCAAAGTAGACTTTTATTAATTTTGTTTCCCACACTTCCTTTACAACTTTGCTTCTTTGAGTTTTTCATTTTAAGCTCTTTAAAATTTCGAATGCTTATTTGGACAGTAATTTTTAATCGTGTGATAAGATTCCTCAGGGTAATAGTGAACAATTCAAATTTAGTTGTCTACTAAGTTGGTCCCTGCCTCCGTTATTTGATAAGTTTCCCTCGTTAGAGTCTCTTAGAATTTGCACCATTAGTCCATTAGTTAAGTTTTAACTTATAATATGTTTTATTTTTTATTTTAGTTTAATTAACTTTTATAAAAAATAAAAATGTAAAGGGCTTTTAATTTTATAATTTTCAGCGATTTTTCATTATTAGTGAGAAATTTAGTTTACAATTTTAGGTTACGTTTTAGTCCCAATTTTGCTTAATAAATTGCAATTTCCGTATATGTTTAATTGTTCAATTTAAATTTTATTATTTGTTTAATTGTTCCAATTAATTTTATTTTTCAAATCAAATATCTTTTCTCCATTCAAATCAGGATCCGAACCTAAACGTAGTTTCAATTTCACTAGTCATTATACTTACCCGGTTTAACATACGTATATTATATATATATTATATATTGTTTTTGTAAGTCTTAACTTTTTACCTTGGTTAAAGGTGAATAGTTGGAATTTACCTAAGTAGTATTTTTATTATATATTTTATAGGTACGTAAAACTACCAATCAGTTTTTGGCGCCGTTGCCGGGGACTAGTGTTTACGATTCATACGTTTTGTGTTTGTTGATTTGGTTTGAAGATCCTTTCACTCTCGAAAGTTTCATTTTTGTTTTATAATCCAAAAATCCAAAAAAAAAATCATAAAAAAAAGTAAAAAAAATATTTTATTTTTCTTCTTAGTATAAGTAAAAGATAAAAAAATAGAAAAATCAAAAACATAAAAAAATTGTCCTTTAAAAAAGAAATAAAATAAACAAAGTTGGTAATCGAACACCAACATATAATATCTTCTATTGAGATATTATCATTTCAATTTCCGGTGAACTTGCAATTGTTCCCAATTCGTAATCAAAGATTTAACACTTGCCTTTTGTGTCTCTACCAAGTACGGCTCACCTTGAAAAGCAATTTTCAAGAGCTACCGTGAAGTAGTTGATTATTTGGTTTAAGTCTCTTTCGTGTAACCGTTAAAATTCATTGTTAAAAAAAATTAGTGTAAAGTTTTGCTTTTTGATTTTTAGTTTTTCCTTTTATGCGCACTCGTTCGCAATCTCGAAGACGTCGACAACAACAAAATCTTTCGGTTGAACCAATTGTTGAACAAAACGTTGTTCCAATGGCCGACAATCGAACAATGGCCCAAATGTTACAAGCACCTATCGAAGGGTATGAAGATGCTATAGTTGTTCCACCGATCAATGCTAACAATTTCGAGCTTAAACAACCTTTAATCAATCTTGTGCAAAGTAATAAGTTTACGGGTAGACAAGACCCTCACAATCACCTTCGATTTTTTAACAAGGTCACTTCAACGTTTAGACACCCAAAAGTTCCAAACACTTCGGTAAAGCTTTTGCTTTTCCCTTTTTCTCTAATGGGTGAAGCCCGAGATTGGTTAGACAAGGAACCTCCAAGATCAATTCTCACATGGGACGACCTTGTTTCAAAATTCATAAACCAATTCTTCCCACCGTCAAAAACAACTTACCTCCGAAACAAAATCACCAATTTTTCCAAGAACCAAACGAAACCTTTAACGAAGCATGGGAACGTTTTAAAGGACTCCTTCGTCAATGTCCTCACCATGGCTTTTCAGAACTACACCAACTCGATACTTTTTACAATTCTTTGAATTCAAACGATCAAGATGCCTTAGATTCCGCCGCGGGTGGCAATTTTTTAGATCAAGATGACTATCAAGATGAACAAGATGTTGAATGAAATGAAAGCTTTAGTTGTTACTACTCCCGCACCCGTCAAAGCGGTTGAGGAAGTATGTGTCACATGTGGATCGAATCACAATTTTAACCATTGTCCGTTAACTCGAGGTGGAAACGATTTTCCCGTTTTTCATGACAACATCCAACAATTTCAACAAACCGCAGCCGTTGGTAATTTTCTCCAAAGAAACCAACCTTCCAATTTGGCAAGTCAAATGAGACCACCGGGTTTCAATCAACCGAATGTTCAAAACAACCAAGGAAACCAAAACCGATATCAAGGAACCAATTCTAATTTCAACCAAAACCGTGGAGGAAATTTTAATCAAAACCGTCAAAACAACCAAAATCAAGTTTACCAAGCACCACCATACCAACCACCAACAAATCAACCTTTGGTTAATCAAGCTTTACCTCCCGTTTCACAAACTCAAGGAGTGTCTAAAACGGATTTTGAAAGTTATGCTAAAGCAAATGATGCGAATATGAATAACTTGCAAATGAAGTTGGATAATTTTCAAAGAAACCAAAATGATTTTGTTGGAAACACGAAAAGTGTCGGTCACTTCCAAAGTTGTAACAAGTCTTAGCTCATAGTTAGTATAAGGATTAGA
>BQNB010052545.1:0-16873 GCA_026074375.1 Tanacetum coccineum
CTATAAATACCCCTCTTAATCATCATTAGAGGGTTAAGCCTTGTAATAATCTTTTCCATTTTCCCTCCATTTTATATAACTTGAAAATTAAATACTTGCCTTCCTCTAGTATTCTCTCTAAGATTTCATTGATGATCATGTATGATTCAAGATAAACAAGACCTAACATGAAACTTGAAAAAATGCAATCAACTGCTGAGACCCTTCATAATATGCAAGATATTTGAATGATTGGCTTTCTAAAGTTGTGGATGTATATTTTCAGGTATGTTTTTTTAACCTGGTAGGATGGAAATTAGGGAGGTCAAAGTGGGTCAGTTTACCAAAAACATTTTGGGTACAAAGGTTATAAAAATTTACATGTTTGATCACCACCAATCCACCAAAATTCAGTAGGCGTAAGAAATGTAATTTTCTTTTAACCGTAACTATATTTTAAAAGTTTTGGAGTCGCACTAACATACATCTAAGGGATGCTAAACAAAGTTAGTAAAGTGCAGCTAATTTATTCTATTTATTGTACATCCTATAATGACCGCTATATAAAATGATCATGACTTCCTATACAATAGCATTTTAAGCAGCCAATAAAGTACAACAGGATTAGATAGCCAATCCTACGTAACTTTTTTCGATGAAGTACACATATATTAAAAATAGATCAATGTTCATAAAGAAATACTATCACATAAATATGAAGGACATGTTATAATAGACCTTAATTTGACAGTTAACAACTAACAATTTCAAGAGTTGCTAAAAGAACTTAGTTGAAAGAATAGAAAAAGTAACCATTTCGTAGAAGAGTTGTCGTGTTTCCTGTGCTTCTTGATATTATTCCGGCGTGCCTTTACACATTGCGCGTTTCTTTGACTTTGCAATCTCTAAAATATCAAAACAAACACAGTGTTAAACCCAAACTATAGTAAACAGACGACTACACTTTGAGAATCTAAACCATTCAGAAAAAGGCAATATGAAAATATGTAAAAATACCAGAAACTAGATGACCCCATTGATCACGATCACATGCTACTGTCAATGTAGCTTATGTGTGTATAACAATCGACTAAGAGGGTAAGTATGAGGCTCAGATAGGGTACTAATCGAGAAAAAGAGGATACGCCCGGCATGGCTGCAAACTTAATAGGTTGCCCCCCCAAGTTGTGGACAATCTCAGCTTTAACCAAACCTATTTAAACTCATCATAGCCTCGTTAACAGTGACTTCACAACATCACATGTACCACTCAATCAAGAAATCCAATTACAAAGATTACAGAATGCGCCTTATATTTGAGGCTTAGATTTCTCGTGAAACAGAAACTGATAAAAAATGCACCATGGCTGCGAGTCTAAAAACCTCGCCATGCCACAACGCATATAGACAATGTCACCTTATTTAAGTGATTCAAGCTGATGACAGCTAATCACGACCCGTGTTTACAATTCTCATGAAACCCGAGTAAAAAAGAGTTGGAGCCGCCGCCAAGATACGGCTCAATTTCAACAGGTTGGCTTGTTTTACAGCCTATGGGCCTATCACCATCGTTACGCACCCATCACTATCGTCGCACGCCATGTATCATGGCAATGAAACACGTATGAAACACGTGTAGAAAAACCTCAAGACATTATAGCACAACCCAAAGAATGGGTCAACCCGGTTTTTTGCATTAACTGCATTTAAGGCAACATCGGGACATTAATACTATGACCCAAAGGAAAACGAGTCGAGCTGGTTTTTTGCATTAAACACGCCTTAGAGAAACAATCATGCCCTTTAATAATAAGAGTATAATGTACCCATTGATCATGACCGCATGCTACTGCCAATGCAGCATATGTGTCTATAACAATCGATAAAGAGGGTAAGTATGAGGCTCAGATAGGTTACTAATCGAGATTAAGAGGATACGCCCGGCATGGCTACAAACCTAGTAGGTTACCCCGCCAAGTTGCAGACAATCTCAGCTTCAACCGAACCCATCTAAACTTGTCACAGCCTCGTTAACAGTGGTTACACAGCATCACACGTATAGCTCAATCAAGAAATCCAATCAAAAATATTACAGAACGTGCCTTATATCTGAGGGTTAGATATCTCATGAAGTTGAAACTGATCAAAAGTGCACCATGGCTGTGAGTCTAAAAAAACTCACCCTGCCACAATGGCATATAGACAATGTCACCTTTTCTAAGCCATTGAAGCTGATCACAGCCAATCGCAGTAGCTATCATCAAGATTCTTATCACATCCCTTTCACAACAAACGTACTTTATATCAAAGGCTCAGATTGCACATAGCCTTTCACAATCGATATTACCACAATTATACCTTTATATTAAAGGGCAAAATTGCTTCCTTAAATGCATGTAATGCAAAAAACGGCACGACCCATGTTTACAATTCTCATGGAACCCTGGTAATAGATACTTTAAGCCGCCATGACTGCAAACATGTTCTCGTGCTGCCCCGCCAAGATACGACTCAATTTTAACCTATCGGCTTGTTTTACAGCCTATAAACTTATCACCACTGTCACGCACCGGTCACTATCCTTGCAAGCCATGGATAACGGCAACGAAAGGAGCGGTGGCATCGAAGAAGCATAAGCCAAAAGCATAAGCAAGCCAGAACCATAAATTGTGATTGTAAGCAGTAACAACAACAATCTCAGCATCAATATCACATCTCAGTGGTATCTAATTAAAAACAATTTTAATCACAAATAAAGCAAAACAACCCTTTTTAGAAACATAAAAAAACATAAACCCAATGAAGATCATGAAATCAAACAATAACAGTTATATACCTTCTTTATTTCAATCTTAATAAATCCAAAAAGCAGTCACCCAAATAATCAACAACCAAACACCCAATAATAATTCCACTACTCAAACTATCATCGCCAAACAAATCATGCTTCAACTCTTATTGTAGTAACAAAGAAAAAACCACAATCAAAACCAACTCTATTAGATTTCAACTTAGCGACAAAATACCACACCATAGGTATAGCTAATTTCAACAAACCCTGTTACAAACCACAATTAAAACAAGCACCAACGACAAACCCTAAACCCAATATCTTCTTCTAAAGAGAGAGCAATAAAGGTCGACGACATTTGTTTTTAGCATAAGAAAGAACAAAAGTTTCAGAGAGATGTGCATTGAAAGAAAGAGGGGGGGTTTTGTTTGGTGAGTGTTGAAAGAGAGAGAGAGAGAGAGAGAGAGAGGTGTCTTGTTGTGAAACACGTATCACACACGTGTATACAAACCCTGAGATACAAACCCCAGGACATTAATACTACGACCCAAAGGAAAACGGGTCGGGCCGGTTTTTTTGCATTAAAAACGCCTTGGAGAGATAATCTCGCCCTTTAATAATAAGAGTATAATTAGCTACTACGTGTTCGGGTTGAGTATAAATAGATTCGGGTCAGGTTTGGGTTGAACCATCTAACCCGTTTATTAAACAGGTTAGGTTCGGGTTGGGATTAAATTAAACGGGTCGACTCGCCAACCCGTTTAAGATTTTTTTCTTAAGTTAAAAATTATTAATATTTTATTATACAGGTTAAATGGGTTAAACGGGTTGATCCACAAACCCGTTTAACCCATGTAATGTGCCAATATTTGTATATAAAACGAGTTATATGGGTCA
This sequence comes from Tanacetum coccineum, assembly GCA_026074375.1. Taxonomy (NCBI): domain Eukaryota; kingdom Viridiplantae; phylum Streptophyta; class Magnoliopsida; order Asterales; family Asteraceae; genus Tanacetum; species Tanacetum coccineum. The sequence continues at coordinate 3,668 of BQNB010052545.1, forward strand.
ACTCGAAACCCATTTAACATATTCGACCCGTGTAACCTATTTAACCATGATGTGTTTCGAAAGCTTTAAATTTATAAGACTAAAAATACTGATTAATTAGACAGAAACACACGGGTTAAAGTGTAACCCACGTATGTAGTATAATCTTTTTAGGTAATACCAGGTCGTTCCACGAGATTGGTAATTCTAAGTAGAGTCGGGATGTTTTACCAAAAAGGTTATCTTATAGACTGTCACGATCTAAAGATAAGGGTGAAATTCAAGATATTTCAAGATTTAAAATGATATTTATTTGGACTAAGAACAATGATGATGAACAAGCATATAATCAAGCGAGCATGAATTTAAGCATAAAAGTATGAATAGATGGGTAATCATTCAAACAATTATCTATTTTATATATTAGAGAATCCTTTCGGCCTTTAATATTTAATATATAAAATGCATTAAGATTGATTCAATGTATGAAAGTGGTGAATGATAAAATCCCTTAATCAATTTTGTTAGATATATGACTAAGTGTTAAACATTTTCATATCCGGTTTGATAAACATTTTACTACTCAATTCTTACAAGACTATTATCGAATTGCCATAGACAAACAATGCGAAATGTAAACATATTGGTGGAATCTTTCAACCTATATCCACTAAGTATGAATGATCAAACATAGAACAAGTATCCAGATAATTAAACATCGAATTCATCATCATCATATTCATAAGCAAAATATTAAGGCTTGTTCATATCATTATCCATATTAGCCCAAATAAATACAAATGACTACTCCATATTCATAGCAATCAAACACATAACAAGCATCTTAGATTCGGAAAACATTATATTATAAAGCATAAACGTGTTTATACCGATTCCAAAAGCAAGTGGTATGGTTTATTACAAGAACTTCTTTGATCCAAACACTAGTATAACCAAAATTTCAACTAGTAATACTACTCCTCCACCACCTTTGTCCTGAATATCTCCTCCTAGTATGATTATAACCTGAGAATGATGAAGATTTAAAGAATACTTCTGATGTGTCATTGTGTGGTGTATATTTTATTGATTCAAGTTTTAAATTTATATTTTGCCGACTAAACCAAAAACAACACTTTAACAGACAGTGTACCTGATAGGTAGTAGTTTCGTAGTAAGTAGGGTGTCAAACACTTGAAGCGAGGTTAAATCTATCAATTTAATTAATATCTTGGTTATCTAATCTAAGTTAATTCTATTATATTCTAAACCTATGTCAGTCCTAATTCCTAATTCTAACGGGAAAAGGTGGGTTTTTAGCCTGAGAGACTGGCATGGTTTGGTTGGTGACTACAATCAATTCAAGGCACTTTTACCAACGCAAGCTAATAAACAAAAGATAAAAGAGCGGTCGAACCAAATATAAGAAAACTGTATTAACCATTATTAATCCGATTAGAAAGTTGGTTTGTTTATTAAGTGCAATTATTTCTTCTCTCGATGTGGCATATCATTTTTAAGACTTAGGCGTTACATCATCCTAAGACCTAGCCACATTAATTCTATCACAATTAAAGCATTCACATAAAGTATCCTTATTTGCTGATTATAATCTATCTTAGGGATTAAAGCAATGGTGATCTTATTAAACCCTAGCTCATAGAGATTTTACCCACTTATCGCTTAATGACAATTTATACACTAGTAGTCCACTTGTCCAACTATCCAATGGAATCAGAACGTTACTTGTTGAATTATCTAGGTCACCTGCTAGTTAACACGATCAATAAACCATTGGCAATATCCAATTAACTAGTTAAGCCTGAAGCGTATCCTAGACACAAACTTAGAAGGACAATATTTGTGTAACTATGATTCTAGATGTATAAACTACTATATGAAGAGTTATCCCAGAATCTAGATCTACTTGGTCTGTGTCACTAGATCCAATTAAATGATAGGTCGCATACAAAAGCGCGTAAACAAGTATAAATTAATAAACATAAACAAACGTACAATGATAAATCAAGAAATTAAGATAAACAAATACCAAACATTCAGATCTTCCTAATAATGGCTAATACCCGAAGGTATTAGCCTTCAAACGTCATAATAAATACAAAAGCAATTATTTAGCCAAGGTAAACTAACCGAGATAACGAATGATTCCAAAAACTGAACGATTACTAAAGTATATGGAATTACACGTTGTCTCCTATGGAATTGATAACGTTGCTAGACCTCTTCTGCACTTTTTCTCCTCTAAAAATTGACTTTTATGGTTTAGGTATCGAGAATATGATTTAGCACACCTAAAACTCATTTTTGAGTTTTCTATTTATAAGGTCTGGAAGTCGGTTCGATACGGCGTATCCAAGTATTGGATTCGGCGTATTGGGGATTTCTTGGAGTAGGGACCACGCTTGATATCTTCCAGAATATTCACATACTATGTCTTGAATACGACGTATTGAGTCTCTATGGATACGGCGTATTAATCTTTATTCTTCTGTGGTCTTTGGTGAGTGCAGGCACAGATACGCCGTATCTTCCTTGATGGATACGGCGTATTGGTCTTCAGAATAGTAATCTTCAAAATATCTCCATTTAAGCTCCAGAATGCGCGCCTTTTGCTAACTTTCACCAATTACTCCATAATTACTGCAATATTTAAATATTAACGATTAAGTAATAATTCTTTGCAATAACTATACAAAATGGGTTAATTACATGGGATAAATGATGCTATAAAATAGACATTATTTGATGTCATAAAATATCCCCCCACTTAAATCCTACTTGTCCTCAAGTATCCTTTAGAAGTTTATAAAAATGTATCCCTAAGGATATTTTCTGTTAAAGCACTTATTTGATCTATTACAAGTATACAACTAAACACCTCACGAAATAGGAAGATGAAAACACTCAAATCACTCAACTAATCTATGTGGTAACATGTAACTAATTCGCTCAATTGCTCGGTCATGACAAGTATTCTATCATAAGTTTGGTAAGGATACACATCTCTACCACTAAAGCCAATGAGTAAGAAGTTTATAAAGGTAAATATGTGTTTTTGTATGGAAAGGCTTATGGTTGATCATTCTACAATCTTTCACCAGACATACCACTCCAACAAGGTAGCTGAAGCACACATACATGACCACAACGACTTAATAGACATGTGTGTTCGATCACATCCCCATTCGAATTTAACCAACGGTTAGGATGAAGAATGATATAGGTAGGAACCTTCTAACTTTCACCAAATGTCGTAAACCAACAAAGCAGCTAAGATATGCATACATGGTCGTAACGACGAAATAGACTTGCACTCTTTAACAAGTCCCCATTCGCGTAAAACCAGCAGCTAATCATCAGGTGAGAGGGAAGTAAATTGTTGTTAAATAAAAATCAAGAAACAAATAGATTAAGACTTAATATACAAGTTGCTAGACACTTTTTCCTGACTGTTACCATGATAAAGACACAACTATTTACAACGTCTTAATCATCGATCAAAAACAACAACCTAAGTTGGCGTTCCCGTAACGGTCAACTTCCCAATCATCCTAAAACTTTACATACTCTACAAGGCAAGTGGCGATATCTACCACTTTATACAATACTCTACATCGTTATTTTTTAGACTTATCAACGAATAATCGATCCTTCGTGTAATTCCTTCGGTAATGCTCTTTGTGAAACGATTATCTTCAAACATTCTTTCTCTCTTTTTGTATTTTTTCCATTTTTTTTATTTTTTACCAAACTATTCTTTAAATCTCGGTGTAGTTTCACCATCTTCATGAACATAATAATTCCGGATAATTTCTTCAAGAGTTCCTTCGTTCTTCGGACTCACCAATAATTATGATGGTAGTAAAATCACATGAGCTTTGAATACTAATATATATTCCCATTTGTATTGTGTAAATTTGCAACCGCATCAAAGATAGAAAATAACACAAGACTCGGGAAATACAAACTTTACACTTTAAGCAACTAGCAACTGTAAATTAAACTTAATCTAACACGGTAGGTTAAGGTGTAAGGGTGTAACGAAACAAATAATTGGTGTAATTTCTAAAGGAATGGCTCTACGGGTTGTTCTAATAGATCATCACTCTAAAGATGAGAGTGGAAAAGGGTTTAAACGGGAGGTTAACTAACCAGTGTAGTTAGTTAATAAGCAACATGTAAAGGCGATTTGGGTGTAATCATAAGATTTACCAATTTAAACAAGTTACTCCAATTAAATCCATAATACTCATCACTATGGTCTCGAGTGATATACCAAGCCAAGTTCTAAAGTATACAACATCACCGACACACTCATATTTTATGGAATTTGGGTAAACATTTGGAAACGGAAAGGTTAAATCCTCACAATATCTAACAAGGGTTATTGTGTGCGGGTTATGTAACATGTAATTTCACAAAAGTATCCTTGAAATTTTTTTAAATTTGAGCATAATTTAAGTATTTCATTGTGAAAAATAGGACAAGTAAACATTCTAATTCCATCCCCCCACTTGAATTATACAACGTCATCATTGTATATATAAAACATTAAATATGGGAATTTAAAAAGAACTAGAATGAGAAACTCCCCTGATAATTGCTTGGTAGATTCTCCAAGTTGCGTTTATGAGCAAGATTGTGTGCTGAAAAAACGTCTGAATCCTAGCACAAAAAACACACACATAGAATTCCAGAAAATATGCATTCCAACAACTTTGTCGATATTTCTTTCACGAGGTCCTGTATGAAATATAGGAAAAACAAGTGCATTCCTATCTTGGTACCTACGGTTAATTTAAACTAAACTAAACAAAATAATTATGGGTCAGTCTGGTGGATACGGCGTATCAGGTTAGTGAATACGCCATATTGCCAGAACTAACAATAACATTTTTAAAGTGTAATAAAAAATAAAGACTGATAACGTCCAGACAATTAATACGCCGTATGGTATGGAGTGGATAAGCCGTATTGATGTCTGGGAATACAGACTCGATAACAAAATTAAATAACATTTCGGTTTGTCTCCTGGGAAGCACTTTTGTTTACAGCAAAGTCTTTAAGTTAGACTTGTCTTCAACTTCCTTTTCATTCCATCTCATGCACGCTAATGTGCCCGTGTGTGAGCCATTCTTCCATTTCGCATCTCGAATGTAATCGGGTCCTAGATTCAAGACTCCTTTGTAGAACCTCTTAAGCTTTTTGTATGCATGCGAGATTCCATTCTTCTCATCTTTCTTACTTACCTTCAGTAATGATGGGATCTTGTTGCATTGCTCATTAGTATGGTTTTTAAACCTCGGATGTGATCGCACCATTTGGTAAGTTACTTCATCATTACCATTGTAAAGGGTAATTATCCCTTCAAACCATCTTGCTTTAATTCCAACTTCTCTTAAGAATGGTTCGCCAACAATAACATCGCCAATTCCTTCATCACGATAAGCATCCATATCCTCCAAAACTATAAAATCCGTCATAACAGAAAAAGTTCCAACAAAGATAGGTATGTCCATTAAGGCTCCTACAACATTATTCCCTTTGTATACCATTTTATCTTTCATTATTGAATTATGAAACTTTTTGGACATCACATTGACATACATAATGGGAAGAAGTTGATGTGTGTAAATTCAAATCCTATCATGCATGAAAACTTTAAGTTGTGGGCACAGTCTATGTTGATTTTCTTATCATCGTCACAATAACTAGGGTAATCATCAATTCCAATATTAAGGTCTTCATCCCTAGTTCTAAATTCCTCAATTACCTCACCTTCCTCAATGGTGGGCATCAAATCATCTCCTTGATTTCTCCTAAGCTCAAATGGTTCACTTAGATCATTTAATTCAATGTAATCTTCCAAGAAAGGGTCTAATGATCTATTTAACACCAAAGTCTCTCCCATAAGCCTAGCTTCTAGATCAAGTTCTATTCTTTCTCTCGAACTTAACATGTAGACTCTCTTAATTAAACTACTAGCAGGTTTAACGCTTTTGAAAATAATATTTTCTTCCCCAACTCTTAAAGTAATCTTTCTCTTGTAAACATCAATTTTAGCACGGGCGGTAGACAAAAATGGTTTTCCGAGGATCAAGGGAACTTTGATATCCTCGGGCATATCAAGATTTATAAAGTCTACTTGGAAAGTAAATTTACCAATTCCTACTAGTACGTTTTCAGCAATTCTTTTTGGATATTTCACTGTCCTATCTGCCAATTCCACTATCAGCTTAGTGTGAGCTAATTTGCCTAATTCTAAGTTAAGGTAGGTTAAGAGAGGCATAACACTAACGCTAGCTCCTAAGTCAACAAGGGCATTTTCAAAGAAAATACTATTAATAAAGAAAGGTAAAGTGAAACTCCCTGGGTCTTTCTCCTTTTGGGGTATGACGTTATTGATATGTGAAGCTCCATAAGCTTCCGTAAATTTTGGTCCATAGTTCCCCTCTTCTTCTTCACAGTAATGATTATCCAAAAGACTTGGGAAAGGAACCGTCGTTTGTGTTGACTTGTACAACAGTGTACTGTTCTGTCCAGTGGATACGGCGTATTGGTATGATCCAATACGGCGAATCGAGTGTGAATCAGCTTCAATAGAGGTTGAAATCGACTTGACTTGGTCTCTTAGGTTCGTTTCAGATGAGCTTGGTAGGCTTCCAAATCCTTTTTCCTGTAATACCTTGCTCATTTGCCCGGTTTGTATCTCTAATGTTTTGATTGATGCTTCTTGGTTCCTAATGGCAACATCTGTCGCAACTCGGATTTCTTTGATCGAATTGGAATTTTCATCGTGTCTCTTCGCTGATTCACTCATGAATTTGCTCAGGGTATCTTTCATAGATTGCCTTCGTTCTTCGTATGAAGGATTTGCGTTGTTCCTTTGATAGTACCCTGGAGCTGTTGCTCTGTACCCCCCACCTTGAAAAGGTCCACCAAATTGCGTGTAGTAAGCTTCTTCTAGGGTTTTCCCTTATTCTTTTAGTGGGCAATCTTTGGTGTAATGGGGTTATTTGCATTGTTTACATCCTACTTGAGCAGCAAAAACTTTTTCATTCACCTTCTTGATCTCTCTTCTTAGATTGTTCAATTATGCTTGTATAGCAGCTAGTCCGTCAGAAGACTCAGTACTTCTTCCTCTAGATGTTCTATTATGCCATTTTTGAGAGTATTCAGCCATTTCTTGGATGGATACTTTAGCATCAGCAACAGTCTTCGATGATATGACACCTCTTGAGTCAAGAATCTGTCGTGTTAGAATATCCAACCCATTGTAGAATAAAATTACCTCCTGCATCTCAGTCAAATAGTGTCGAGGACACTTCATCAAGAGTTCTTTAAAGCGCTCCCATGCTTGATAAAGGGTTTCAACCGGCTCTTACTAAAAGTTGTTTATTTCCTCCATTTTCTTTGCAGTTCAACCAGGTGGGCAATATTTGTTCAAAAACTTAGTTTTAAGATCTTCCTAAGTTTTGATTGAACCAGTTGGTTCGTTTCTTAGCCAAAGACTTTCGGCTCCAGTTAAGGATATAGGGAAGATTAAGAGCATTAGTTGATCCACATTGATGTTAGGAACATGGAATAAGTCAATGATTTCGAGAACTTTCTCAATATGTTCATTTGCGTCCTCATTATCTGAACCGCTAAATGTGTTTTCTCGAAGCTTCTTAAGAAATTGTCCTTTTAGTTCAAATTGATCTTTGTTATCAATTTTATGCCTAGCGACTCCCGATCCATAGTCCGTTCAGGTCTTGCTCATGTATTGCTCCATTGTTTCCGCCATTGCTTCCTCTTCTTCTTCCTCCGAGTATTTTTGGTCAGAAAGTAGATTGAAATCAGGCGATCTCAATTCGTTAAGGCTTAGAGTCTTAAAGTGTCTCCTTGATGATCGAAATTCTCGTTCAGGTTCTTTGTAAGGTGTAAATAGTTCGTTCGTAGAACTCCTAGTTATGTACTACCTAAAACAAGGGATAAACAAACCGTAGGATTTGCTTTAAAGAAAGATAAAAAAAATTAGCACGAAAAATCAAATAGGAAAACCAAGATTTCAGCTTCTATTCCAGATAATCGATACACCATATTCAATGGAAGTGAATACGCCGTATTAATCAGTTTGAGGTGAAATAGCTTGTATTGGATAGAGAACTGGATAGCCATATCCAATGGGAAGTGGATTACGCCGTTTTTTAGCTATCCGACCCAGAACAAGTTATTAAGAAAAAACAATTAGATACACAATCAATTAAACAACACCATTATACAAAGCAAACAATTAAGGATAAATATACAAAATTTATAGAATATACACTAATCTAAATTACTTTAATCCTAAGGGTTAGATCTAATCTAATGTTAAAAACCAAAATATCAAATAAAAATCATGATTAATTTTCACTCACTGACAATGACACCAAAAACTTGATGTGTCGTTGTTCTTGTGGTCGTATATTTTATTGAATAAAGTTTTAAATTTATATTTGCCGATTCTAAAACCAAAAACAACCCACTTTAACGGGTAGTGTACCGAGCAGAAGTAGTTTCGATGGCAAGTAGGGTTGATCGAAACACTTAAAGCGAGGTTAAATCTATCAATTTAATTAATATCTTGGTTATCTAATCTATGTTAATTCTACTCTATTCTAAACATATGTCATTCCTCGTTCCTAATTCTAACGGGGAAAAGGGGGTTTTCAGCCTGAGAGACTGGCACAGTTTGGTTGGTGACTACAATCAATTCAAGACACTTTTTCCCCAGCGGAGCTAATTATACAAAATATATAAAGAGCGGTCTAGCCAAATATAAGAAAAATGTATTAACCATTATTAATCCGATTAGAAAGTTGGTTTGTTTATTAAGTGCAATGATTTCTTCTCTCGAGGTGGCATATCATTCTTAAGACTTAGGCGTTACATCATCCTAAGACCTAGACACATTAATTCTGTCACAATTAAAGCATCCGCATAAAGCATCCTTATTTGCTGATTACAATTTATCTTAGGGATTAAAGCAATGGTGATCTTGTTAAACCCTAGCTCATAGAGACTTTACCCACTTACCGCTTAATGGCAATTCATACACTAGTATTCCACTTGTCTAACTATCCAATGGAATCAGAACGTTACTTTATGAATTATCTAGGTCACCTGCTAGTCAACACGATCAATAAACCATCGACAATATCCAATTAACTAGTTAAGCCCAAAGCGTATCCTAGACACAGACTTAGAAGGACAATATTTGTGTAACTATTATTCTAGATGTATGAATTACTATATGGAGAGCTATCCCAGACTCTAGATCTACTTGGTCCGTATCACTAGATCCAGTTGAATGATAGGTCGCATACAAAAGCGCGTAAACAAGTATAAATTGATAAACATAAACAAGCATACAACGATATATCAAGAAATCGAGATAAACAAATACCAAACATTCAGATCTTCATAATAATGGCTAATACCTAAAGGTATTAGCCCTCAAACGTCATAATAAATACAAGAGTAATTATTTAGCCAAGGTAAACTAACCGAGTTAACAAATGATACCAAAAACTGAATGATTACTAAAGTATACGGAATTGCACGTTGTCTCCTATGGAATTGATAATGTTGCTCGACCTCTTCTGCTCTTTTTCTCTTCTGAAAATTGACTTTTATGGTTTAGGTATCGAGAATATGAATTAGCACACTTAAAACTCGTTTTTGAGTTTTGTATTTATAGGGTCTAGAAGTTAGTTCGATATGGCGTATCCAAGGAGTTGGATACGGCGTATTAGGGATTTTCTAGAGTAGGGACCATGCTTGATATCTTCCAGAATATTATATTCATTCCATATCTTGAATACGGTGTATTGAGTCTCTCTGGATACAGCGTATTGAGCTTTATCCTCTGTGGTCCTTGGTGAGTGTAGGCACGGATACGCCGTATCTTCCTTGATCGATACAGTGTATTGGTCTTCAGAATAGTAATCTTTAAAATATATTCATTTAAACTCCAGAATGCGTGCCTTTTGCTATCTTTCACCAATTACTCCATAATTACTGCACATCTTAAATATAAACGATTAAGTAACAATTCTTTGCAATAACTATACAAAATGGGTTAATAACATGGGATAAATGATGCTATAAAATAGACGTTATTTGATGTCATCAACGACATCATCTTCGAATCAACTTATCAAGAGCTTTGCGATGATTTTTCAAAAATTATGCACAATGAGTTTGAAATTAGCATGATGGGTGAATTGAATTTCTTCCTTACTCTACAAATCAAACAACTAGAAGATGGAATCTTTTTCAACCAATCTAAATACGTCAAAGAAATGCTAAAAAAATTCAGCCTCGAAGACTCCAAACCAATCAAAACTCCTATGTCATCGGAAACCAAGCTCACTCGTGATGAAGACGGGGAACCCATCGACGACACTAAATATCGTGGCATGATTGGCAGTTTACTTTATCTAACGGCTAGTCGCCCGAACATCATGTTTAGCGTTTGTCTTTGTGCCCAATTTCAAGAAGCACCTAAAACTTCCCACCTAAAAGCCGTAAAAAGAATCTTTAGATACATCAAAGGTACATCCCATCTAGGCTTATGGTATCCCAAAGGAACTGGTTTAGACCACTATCTCTTCCGTTGATTCTGACCTATGCGAAAGACTAAGTCGATCGCATATGAGCACTAGTGGTGTATGGTTACATTCATGGGTTGTTGTCTCACATCATGGTTCTCCAAGAAACAAACCGCCCTAGCTATCTCAACACGAAGCCGTGATATGTTTCCACCGGTTTAAGCATGCCCAACTGCCTTTATGGTTGATACAAGCCGAATAGACTTGTGATGATTTAGATGTCATTACAAGTTCTTTGTGACAATATAAGGGCAATAGATCCTATGTTAAAATCCCATTTCTTCACTCTCGTACCAACCATATAGAATTCGACAGCATTTCCTTCGTGACAATGTTCAGAAAGGGAATATCACTATTGAAAAATTTGCCTCCGAAGATAACATAGCCGAAATCCTAACTAAACCCCTTAAAAGAGAACCTTTCAACCTTCTTAGACTAGGACTCGGGCTCATGGAACCAAATGCTTAGGGTAAACACTCTCTTCTTTCGAGTAAAAAACATTTTTTTTCTTATTGATTAATACAAATAAAAACATTTTTTTTGCTTCATGCCATTTGAACGTATACAAAGAAACACATGGTCAATATGTCATTTCAAAACATTCAAATTATGGCTACCTTAAAAGGAACTTCGGGTTTTTCTCAAAAATATTTTCTATAGAGTCGAGAGAAAAAACGCATCTCCAACAGATCATCAAAAAAATACACAAAACAACAAACATACAATCGCTATCATCTAAAGAGCTAGTTAGAAACATACCAAAACTAAAATTTGAAAAACATTTTTGTGATGCTTGCAACGTCGAAAAACAAGTACACGAATGCCATAAGCTAAAAATATGGTTTCAACTACTAAATGTCTAGAACTTTTACATATGGACTTGTTTGGTCCGTCGTCCGTTCAAAGTTACGGAGAGAACTTCTACACTTTGGTCATTGTCGACGACTATTCAAGGTATACATGGACAATATTTTTAAAACACAAAAATAAAGCTTTTGATCACTTTGAAATATTGAACAAAAAGATTCAAGTTCAAAAGGGTTGTCCCATTATATCAATTCGTACGGATCATGGTCAGGAATTTGATAATGAAATACAATTTGGAAACTTTTGTGATGCTATGGTATCACTCATAACTTTTCGGCACCTCGCACTCCACAATCAAATGGGGTAGTAGAACGTAAAAATAGAACAAATCCAATGATTAGAACAAATCTTTTGCTCACTCCAAAATCAACAACCCCACCATTGACCTCACCACCCTCGGCACCAACTCAACCTTCAAAACTCACATCACCATTAGCCATCAATCTGGATCCCATTAAACTTTATTCTCTACTCCTCCTACTTCTCCTCAAGCCTTTCTTGACTCACTTGAAGAACTTCCACCCTCAATAACTAATCCTCCTCTGCCTCGGCCATCATTTGACACCATTGAGCGTAAAGCTAACAACCTACCTCCTATTCCACCCATTGAGTCAACCTTTCCTTCTCCCACTCCGGACATGGAACCACCTCTTCCACCATTTCCACCACATCTTTCACCTAATCTACCCTCGATCAACCCACTACTTCCACCATTAGGACCTAACAGTCCTTTCCCCACGCTAACTCATGAAATGTATTATGAGCATTGCCAACGAACTTAAGCCCTCATTGACAACTTCCAAGGAGAAATGAGATTCATTCTCAACCACATTCTTGATCGCCTCAATGTTCTTTCACATAATTTTTAGAATAATAGTTAGAAGTAGAATAAAATAGTTGATTCGTTAAGAATCTCTTGTTATCCTTTATTATGATGTAATATCCTTTATGTTCTCCTTTCTATGAATAAAATTTTTTCTTGCTCCCAGCTTTGAACTAGTAAATAATGTGTGATCATTCAAAAATGTGATAAAAATTCAAAGAATTTGACTTTCCAAAAGTTACCCGGTTTTGTCCGATAACAAGCCGGTTCCATTCAGGGAACAGAACCGGCCAGCCGGTTCTACAGTAGCAATATTTTGGTTTATGTACACTAACTTTTCTTTTGTAGGTATCCACATAGCAAGGGGGAGCATATCCCATCCTATTTAACTTATTTGTTTTGCAGATTTTATGCACCTCTCAAGGGGAAGCTTACCGATTACACTAGAATCAGCAAAACTAGGTTAACCTATTTCGTCTTTTTGTTTTGACAAAAAGGAGGAGAAGAACAATGGATTTAAAATAAATCTTAAAAAATTAAAAATCAGTCTTTGTATTTTAAATCATTACATTTTGTCATAACAAAAAGAGGGAAATTGTTAATGCAAATAAACCCATAAAAAATGCTTATATCTATCTCACGACCTTCCTAGTTTTATTGATGACAAAACATAAAGAAACATCATGTTAAAACCATCTCTAAAAACATAAGCTTTTAGAAAATCACAAAGTGTCATAAAAAATGTGTATGCATTATTTTATGTAAACCTAAACTATATACAAAATGCTTCTAACTTCTTTATTATTTACATCATTCATGACCTAATCAAATGCAGCAAATCCAAGGATAATCTTACAAGATTTCACATGATCTCTTAAG
>BQNB010052545.1:17273-40443 GCA_026074375.1 Tanacetum coccineum
TGAGTTCCTCATCTGTAGTCTGCTCTACCCAATTGATTTGACCTTCATCAATGGTCATTAAGGCTTCCTTTTTAGTTCTGATTGGCTTGAAATCTTGACCTCTGCTTGCTTCCTGCCTGCTACCTTCTTTTGAACCTTTAAACTTGCACTCCCTGGCAAAATGCCCAGTATTGTGGCAATTAAAACATTCAACTTTCCTCTTATCAAATGCCACATGCATTTTTCCATCCACTCTTGGCCTTCTGACTGCCATCTATCAAACCAGACTTCACAGGTGAATCTCAAAAGTCCAAAGAAATGTTTTACAAAACAAAGTTCACCTGTAAATAGACCCTTTTCAAGGAATACAGCATACAAGTCAAATATATATGCTGTTAAGGGCAAAATGGGTACTGCTGTTAAGACCTCAGCAGGTTGTGTTTGGAGAAAAACAACACCACACTCCAATATCAATAGTGGACCAACCCCTGATTCATATGTTCATGTTTCTCAAGGTCCACAAGGCAGACCCAAGCCTGTGAAGGCATGGGTCCCAAAGAGAAACTAATCTCTTTTTGAGAGCATAGAGGTATTTTTGATAGTGGATGTTCTGGGCACATGACTGGAAACAGGGCCCATCTTGAAGATTATCAAGAACTTTCCAAAGTGGGATCTGTTACTTTTAGAGGAAGCTCAAAGATTGCAAGCTGAAATGGATGCTGAAACACAAAGACAAATTGATCTTGATGCACTTCTGGCTAAAAGATTGGTAGAGCAAGAGGAAGAAGCTGCAAAAGAAGCTCTTGCCACTGAATTTGACTACATTCAAGCACTAGTATGTGATAAAAAGCTAAATGTACTTTTTACTGAAAAAGAGTGTTTGTGGTGTCCTGCCTGACTTCAAGATGCCTGTTGAAAAATCAGGTTCTTCTTAAAGTTCTAGGCAACACGACATGTATACTTTTGATATGAAAAAATGTGCTTTTCAAAAGGATACACTTTGTTTATTTGCAAAAGCCTCATCTAATGAGCTAAATTGTGGGCACAGGAGGTTAGGTCACCGAAATTCAAAAAACTTAAATAAACTTGTAAAGGATAATCTAGTTAGAGGTTACCTTCCATGAGTTTCAAATAGTCCACACTTGTGCTAGCTTGTCAGAAGGAAGCAAACACAAGGCCTCCTGTAAGGCCAAGATTGATAGATTTGGACCCACCCATTACATACCTTGCATATGGATTTATTGGCCCAAACTTCTGGGTGAGAGTATCAACCATGCAGTTACTGTCTGTGATTACTGATGACTGTTAAAAGTTTTTTTGTTGGGTTTCTTTCTAGCCAAAAGGATGAGACAAGTGGCATCATTAAAGAATTTTATAAGACAGATAGAAACCAACTTAATCAAAAAGAGTAAAAATAATTAGATCTGATAATGGGACAGAATTTAAAAAAAAAAAAACCGGGTTATGCTTGAGTTCTGTGGGGAAAAGGGTATAAAACAGGAGTTTAGTAATGCAAGAACTCCTCAGCAAAATGAATTGTACCCCTAATAGAGGCATGCCTAGAACTATGTTAGCTGAATCACCCACTTACCCTACCATTCTTGGGCAGAAGCAGTTAATACTGATTGCTATAACATTCAACCAGGGGTGTAAGAGTGGCCAAGCCTCAAAACAAAAAACTCCTTATGAGCTTTTTGTTTGGCCACAAACAATCCTTAGCTACATAAGTCCATTTGGGTAGCCATTGTTTACTATTCTAATACTTCTTTAGCCCCACTAGGAAAGTTTGATGGGAAGTATTGATGTGGGTTTTCTTGTTGGTTACTCTGTGTATTGTAAAGCTTTTTTAGGGTTTATACTTAGTCACCACAAGAGTTGAAGTAAACCTTCATGTCAAACTTTCATGAAGAAAACCCAATTACAGGGAATAGGCATAGGTTTGATGTTTGACGTAGACTATCTTACAGACTCTATGAACTATATACCTGTTTCTTTGCAAAATCAAGCTAACCCTGCAGGTCAAAGGAAGTCATGATATTGATGTGCAAATGAGGAGGTTGCAGGACTATGGTGGTTTCTATATAATCTATCTTCTCTGACAAGATTTATACAAAGAAGCTCACTCCAGTCGCGGCAGCCATCTTCTACACCATTATATCCCAAGTCTGTGATGACTTCTGGACTTTTAGAAAAGAAATTGGATGCTCTTGGCTTTGAAGATTTAGGCCAAGTACTACAACAGTATTTTTCTACCAGTACTAATCCTGTTTAATCCTGGTAGTTCTACCTTAAATACTGCAGTTTGAGGAGGTTAATACGGCAATACTGAAGCTATTCTCTCCTAGTGCTGATCCATGGAGAAGACGGTCTTCTCTGATGCAGATGATGATGAAACTGCCTGAAATACAGGATTTATGTGTATAAATCAAGTGAAGGTATTTTGAAATAGCTTTTATGATGGATGGATGGGATTATTTACTGATTTCCACTATCTACCATGGATGGTTGTAGATTGTTCCTACAAATCCCACTCTAAGGATTAAATGCTCATCCTCTAAGTTCAAATCCTTGGAGATTCCTAATTACACTGTTCGACTAGAAGCTCTCTCAAGAAAATCACTGAGGGGACCATGCTATAGTGACGTTACATACAAGCACACCAAAGAAGCATCATAAAGATCAACAACATTGTCTTTTTGCTTGCCTTTTTATCTCAATTTGAACAAGGAAAGTCTCAGATGCTCTTGAAGATGGGATAGGCTGGGTTGAGCTATGCAAGAAGAACTATTGCAGTTCAAGCTTCAACAAGTATGGGTTTTGGTGATTTTAACCCCAATGGTGCTAAGGTGATAGGTACTAAATTGGGTTATACAGGAACAAAAAAGGATGATGAGGGGTGTAGTTGTCAGAAACCAAAAGCAAGGCTGGTTGCTCAAGGTCATAGACAAGAAGAGGGATTGACTTGTGAGGTTTTTGCACCTGTAGCAAGAATTGAAAGCTATCAGGGTTATTTTGGCCTTTGCCTCATTTATTGGGGTCATTGTCTATCAATGGATGTCAAAGTGCTTTTCTGTTATGGCACTATTGATGATGAGGTCTATGTCTACAACCTCCTGGTTTTGTTTTATCTTGATCATCTACAAAGTCTATAAAGGTGGTTAAAGCTTTTATGGATTGCACCAAGCCCTAGAGCTTGGTTGTTCTTTGTCAACATCCTAGAGGAAGCATGGATACAAGAGGGGCAACATTGACAAGACTTTATTCATTAGAAGAAACAAAAAGGGATATCATCGTTGGTTCAAGTCGTATGTGTTGTTATCATTTTTTGGGTCTACAACAAGTTTTGGTGTTGGATGAGTTTGAGCTTTGATGCAAAGCAGATTTCAAATGAGTTCATTGGGTGAACTTACATTCTTTTTAGGTAATACAAGTCAAGCAGAACAAGGAAGGCATCTCATCTCTCAAGACAAGTATGTAGCTGAAGATAATTCAAGAAATTTGATCTTGGCATGTCAATAGCTGCCATCACTTCCCATGGAGACAAGTTGCCTTGACAAGGATGAAGGAAGCTATGATGTAGTTGTACCACTTGTACAGATCTATGATAGGTTCACCTCATGTTACTCTAACTGCTTATAGACCTGTATTATGTATGCAGTTTGTGTTTGTTACGTTTTCAGGTTACTCCAAAAGACTTCTCATCTCAATTGCTGTCAAGAGGATCTTCAAGTACCTCAAGGGAAACCAAACTTGGGTTATGGTATCTAGGGATTCACCACTTGATTGGGTAAGCTATTCTCCTGTAGGTGACTATGGTGGTTCAAATCTTGACAGGAAATCCACAACAGGTGGTTGTCAATTGCTTGGTCAAAGATCTCATCTCCTCGGCAATGCAAGAAACAAGACTATTGTAGCACTTCAACAAACTGAAGGCTGAATATGTAGCTGCTGCAAATTGCTGTGGCACAAGTGTTGTGGGTTCAAAATCAATTGTTGGGACTATGGTTTCAAAACTTTATGAATACCAAAAATCCACATTGATAATGAAAGCCAATATGCATTGTGAAGAATCAGTCTATCATTCTAGACCACACACATTGAGTTCGTCAACACACTTCATCAGGGACTGTTATGAGAAGAAGCTCATATGTGTGGAGAAAATCCACACAGATCTTAAATGTTGCCCTGACCTTGTTGCACCATAACCATTTGATGGCCTAGTGTAATTACTTGGTGGTTTAGCATTGGTATGATCAACCCATGCACCATTTAAGGGGAGGTTAGATGTATAGTGTGGTATTTTAGTACGATAAGTTAATCTTAATTCTGTTAGTTATTCTTTTTAATCCTGGTAGTTTTTCTATTAATACTGGTTGTTAAGTTAGGTTTAATACCGTGGTAGTTAATTCACTTTAATCCTGTAGTTATCTTTCGTTATACTGGTAGTTTAAACGTAGAGTTAATTTCAGGTAGTTTATAAACATTAATTCTGGTTGAAATAGAGTTAATTCAGGTTGACTCTTAATTAATTCTGTTTGACCAAAATTAAGTCTCGGTAGTCGTACATTGTTATACCTAGGTTGTGTCTACGTTAATGCTGGTTGCGCGGGAATTTTGACTTTTTCTGATAAATAATTCACTGTTTAAAAGTATACCGTTAGAGATTTTTTACGGCGCACTAGTAAGTCAACAAAGAGTTGCTATATATAGATAAAGTTTGATTTCTCTTTCATACTTTTCTTTTATTGCTATCTCCTTTTCTTTTGCAAAGTTAAAACATTTCCTCTCTAACGAATATAGTCAAGCGTTCTGCTACCAGCATCTACATTATAATTCACAATAAAACCTAAGTACTTAATACGGGTGTCAACAATGGCTCAATTGATTTTTGTGACTCAAACACAACCAAGTAGGGGTTCTTTGCGCAAGCCTCAACGAGAGTGCAGGGTTTGTGAGATCGTGGATTTTCTTCGCGGGTTCCAACCTCAGTATGCATTAAATGCTAATCCAACTATCTTTGATTCTATTGGTGAAAAGTTTTGGCAGGATAAGAGTGCTGTTGCAAGTACTAGAGAAGATGGGTCTCTTCGAAATTAGTGCAAACAGTTGATACCAAAAGGTACCCATAATCTCTGAAGGCGTCAACTTTAGAATTCACGTCAAATTAGATGACGCCACATGCTTTTCATGTTACCTAATGCTGACCGTTTTGAGGGGTATGGGCCAAATAAGGTATCCTATGATGGAACTTTTTACCTTTTGGAAAAGTTTCTTTACCCCTCAATGTGCGATTTTTGGTCCACCATCTTTTGACATTGTTTAAAGCTCTAAACAGTGTGCTGGATGGGATCAATTTGGTAGCAATATGCTACTGCTTTGATCTGTCTATTCCAACTGGAAGAGTTTATAATTTTTCAAAAACCTCTTTTTGATGGTTGATGGCCCAATTTGAAGAACAGAAATGTTTTTGATGTAATCCCCGTTTTCTTGCAACTAATTTTGAATATTTCTAAACAGAAAAACAAACAACTCTTATCTTAGCTGTAAGCCTGACCAAAAGTATTTGGAAATTGAAAAGGGTTTTCAAGGGGCACAAGAGACCTTTATTGCCATCTATTGTTGCTTGTTGCTACTAAACATTATTGCAGGACAAAGAACTGCTTGCTCAAGCTCAAACCCAACCAATACCTCCACCTCCACCTATTCCATCAACAACACCAACATCTCTCCCAACATCTTCACCTCCACCTATTCCATCACCTCCACCTATTCCATCACCTCCACCTATTCCATCACCTCCACCTATTCCATCACCTCCACCTATTCCATCACCTCCACCTATTCCATCACCAACACCTCCACCTATTCCTACACCTACATCACCACCACCACCACCACCTGAGACTGAACCTTCAACAGATGAGCACATCAATGAGGAGCAATCTCCTGTTCACCATCACTTCTCACCATCACAAGCACAGGGCACCCAAGTAACATGTCCTACGCTGATTTGCTTTCAATACAATTCCCAAGTTGATATCTAGAATAGATAGCCTGGAATTGGATTCTTAAACAAACCAGCTAACCATGGAAATGCATAGTGAAGTAGTCAAGAAGGTTGAGAAGGTTAGAAGGGTTCTTAAAGAGGAGGAATTTAGTTTTGACACGATTCAGAGGAATGATGAACCTGAGGTTCAAGGGAAGGAATAGTCAAGCCCTGACCCTCAAGATTCTTCAATACAAGGATTGGTTACTCCTCCTACAACAAAGGGACACATGCTTCAGGGGAGAACAAGAGGAAGGACATAAGCCCAAACCACTCTTGAAGCAGCCCAAAACTCTCTCAAAGGTTGCTCTTTAAAGTCAAGGTCAATTGACAAAGGAAGAAGGTACAAGAGAAGAAAGAGTTACAGGCAAGAAAGTGTCTCAGCTTGGACTTTCAAGATGATAATGCTGTGCTGAAAAGATTAAATCCCTGCTGGTCGAGGTCTAATGCTGCTGTATTGAAGTTAATACTGTGGTAAGTTAATACTGGTAGTTATTGAACTTTAAATACTGTTATGAGCAAGACAGCTACTGATGGTGAAATAAAGGTCAAAAAGAGGAATGTACTCTATGCTCAGTGAAGAAACTCCAAGAAGACAAAGGAACAGATCTTAACAAGAGAAGCTAGCCTTGCGAAATGCTAATAAGATTGGCATTCCTTACAAAGAGAAGAGGAGGCTAAGCAAATACATTTGGATGCTCTTCTGCACAAAGGATCGCAGAAGAAAAAGAGAAAAAAAAAAAAAAAAAAGAAAAAAAAAAATAAAAAAAAAAAAAAAAAAAAAAAAAAAAAAAAAAAAAAGAGTGATATGAGCACCGAGAAAAGAAGCTTCAAGTCCATTTGAGCTCAACATTTACCAAAATGAAATGTTGGGACTTGATTAGAGCAAAACTTGAAAGCCAATGCAGAGTTACAAAGGAGCATGCTTGAAGTGAACCTCAAGAGAAGACTTTGCTAAGAAATGGTAGAGCTTGTGAAATCAAGAAGAAGTTCTTTGACTGAAGAAAGAGCCAAAGCTTAAAAGGAACTAGCCATGACCCAATCACAGCTAAAAAAAAAATTACTGATGAAACTACTTAAGAATCAAGGTTCATGGAAGTTAAATCAGCTGAGGAAGTTGAGCTTTGAAGAAGTCAAAGAAGAGTTTGACAAGCTTATAAAACAGATTGACTCTTTTGCTCCAATAAGCTTTGAAGCCACTAAAGATAGCTTGAAAAGATTTGGTGAAGAGCTTTAAACAAAGACTTCAAAGAGACTTGAAAGAAGACAAAGATGATGAAGCAGAAGGTGACTGCACACAAACAATGATGCTTACAAAGAGAGAAAACCAAATAGCCAGAAAAGGTGCACACAAGATGGCATGAGAATGTTTCTGATGATTCAGATAAGGTTGATGAGCAAGAAGAGACTAACACAGGTACTGAAACTCCTTTGAATCCTGTTCCTGTAGCCATGAAAACACCTAGTGTAGCTACTTATAAGATTATCAAACAAGGAGAAAAAGGAGTATACCAAATTGTTAAGAAGATGTGAAACAATATAGTATTACATATATAATTTTGGAGCTATGTTAAAATCTATATCTAGGGATGACCTTATTGAGTTGTACAGGATAGTTATGAATAGATATGGGTTGGATGGGCCTGAGGATAAGTTAGAGAAGGGATTCTGGAAATGTTTAAGAATTATGTTTGAAGAACCTCTAAGCACAGATTCTATATGGAGTGGAGTAGAACAACAAAAGATTATTAAGTTGGATGTTTTACTATGATATAGTAGGGTTACTTTGTTTGAACTTAGAATCTATGGATGTTTATTTGTGTCTGAATAGAAAATATCCACTTCCTGCTGAGGTATGTAAAACAATGTTGAAAATGAAGCTTTTGGATGGTAAAATGAATGAAGATTGCTATAGATTGTTGAAAATGATGGAAAAACAAGCAGGCATTAGAAAGTAGTGAAATGTGTAGGGTTGAAAACCTAGGATAGAAGTTGAGAAGGATAACACTTGGTGAAGGTGCTATGCACTAACACAACAAATGGTTATCAGTCCACCATGTCTAACCAACATAAGGACTGGCTAGTCCAAGAGCAAACGGCTCTTGGTAAAGACTTCTCAAATCCGTTCTATGGTTGCACAACTTGCATAATATAGTTGTATGGTTTTCAACCACCATATCTGTTAAAGTGAAGAGTTGGTAAGCCAAAAGTTTATGGTTGTTGGTAAAGGTGTGAAAAACCATAACTAGTCCATAAGATTATGGCTTATGGTAAAGACATGCAAATCCATATTAGATGGTTGACACTTTACCAAAAAGTGGATGGTAAATCAACTCACCAAGTTTTATGTACAAAGAGTTGAGATGGTTCTCAATCCACCATGGAATTTACCTTTTCTATGGTGCAAAGGATTGACTAGCTATGAGCAAAAGGCTACAGGTAATGGCTATCAAATCCGTTGGATGGCTGAATGGGTTTGCCAAAAAACCAATTGGTATTCAAACTCACCAATGTTCAAGTACTGAGAGTTTGAAATGGTTTTCAGTTGACCATGGACACACACCTTTCTGGTGGCCAAAGAACTGACTACTCCAGAGTTAATGGCTAACTGGTAAAGAGACATCAAATCCATTTAAAATTTTCAATGATTCACCTCTCACAGGAGTTAACACACCTGGAAGTGATGAGAATAGCCTGAAACTTTATGATTTGATGTACAAAATTGTCAAGGTTGCTGATGCAAGGGTTAAAGATTAGTTGCTGTCAAGATTTGAAGACATAAAGACTTATTATTTTGAGACAGAGCTTAATACACATCCTCTATAGCCCAAGTTGAAGCTTACAGTGTTTAAGATAAGATGCTTTAAGAACTTGAAGTTAATGTTTGAAGATCAAGTTAGGGGAGGATTGTTAGGAAAATATTGTAAACAGACTTAATACTGTTAGTATTAAAGTTAAGTCTGTTAGTTATAGTTAGTACTGATAGAAAATAGTTAGTACTGTTAGTGTAAAAGTTAAGTCTGGTAGAGCAAGTTAAGTCTGCCAGCATTAACTTAAGTGTGACAGTATTAAAGTTAATACTGTTTGGTCAGACTGTTATGTCTGGTTGTAATTATAGTAATAGTTATCTCTTAGCATTAATCTAGGAAGAGATAAGCAAATTATCTCTTATCGCGGTTAGGTTCCTTTATGCTATTATTAAAGGAACGTTAGTTTAGTGCATTGTAAACATGTGTGTTGATTGAGAATTTACAATCAAATAGTAATAGTAATAGCAAGTTTGATAATTGTTTTTGTGTTCATCTTGGTATAGATATTGATATTCCGCGTCAATATTTGTATTCACGATTATTGTCTCTCATAGTTTCTTTGAATTTATTCAGAGGACTATAAGTCGTTTAAGGCTCATTGAGATCCTGTTGATAAGGACCTACATTTATTAACGAGTCTTGTAGCTAGACTCGAAGTCACAAGTTCTTATGTGACTTCTCCTTCATCATCCAATCCAGTTACATATTCTGGCCTAACTCTAAACATTCCTTATAGAACCCTAATATCTTACTCATTACATAGTCAACCCCTCTTCTCTTGTCCTCCTCGTTCCTAAGGTAGACCGATTTTGTGTGTTCCTTTTCTAGGTTTGACAACGAGTTGTATTGTTCTATCTTATGGGGCATTTTATAGGCAACTTCATCATTTTCGTTGGTAAACCATGTTGGATATTTCAATGAAAGGCCTCCCTAGTACTACTTGTGACAACCTAGGGTCTATGATCGAGCTAATATCCTCGATAATCATGAAGTTTACAACATAGGTGAAGTTTCCTACGAAGACATGCATCCCTTTAATCTTTCCTGTGAAATTACTAATTCCTCAATTTGAATTTTCTTTAAGGTCGAGTTTTCTTCTCATGATCCAATTATACATCATTCGGGTCATGATATTAAGAGGGGAGTTAAGGTCAATGTAGGCTTTTTCCATATGCACATGCCCAATGTTGCATGGTATCTTGAGGTTCAATGGGCATCCTTCTATAATGATAGGGTTCCGTAGAAATATTGAGGGGATCAGGCTGCACATAAGGTACTTATGGTAGGTTAGCTCATCTCTAGTTGGAAATGTGTCGAAGTATTCTACGGCCGGTCCTTCCGTTGTTACCCCTTCCCCTTCATCGGGACCCTCATTTTGAGGTTCATCATCATCTCATATGATCTCGATGAACATTACTTCCCCATCATCCTCTTTAGAGCAGACAAATTTCGTATTGGAGGATTGTGGAACCAATCCGAACGATTCAAGCATCGAATTCAACTTTCGTACCTGTTCTGTGGTGATGGAAGCCAATGGATCAGGTTGTGGGTGTGGGTTAGAGTTGATGTTTCCAAGGTTGCCTTTTTATTCTTGTCCTACGTTAAGCTCATTAACTTGGGATTCTTTAGGCTGCTTGGGGTGGATTGTGATGGCGTTGATTGAGCTATAGATGTGGGTTGAGCTTTGCGGATCTTCAGTTGGGTAAGAACGAGCAAACAAAACTGGGGTAGTACCCAGTTTTAGGTTCTTAACCGTATCGCTAGGCAGCGTGCCCGCTATTCGATCGGTGATGGCCTTCAATACAGTGTCGATTTTATTGGTCATCTCGCTTTGTTGTTGTTTGAAATTGACTTCAAACTTGGATAGTCTAGCGTCTTAAGATGCCATAAACTCGGAAACCAGTCCTTCTATATTTGATTGGTTGTTAAAATTTTGAGGATGGTTGTTGAAGGAACAGTTCGGGGTCGAACCGTTGGGTTGGAACCGGTTAGGTGGGTTTGAAAAATTATTTTAGGAATTTTAGGGTTGTCTCCACCTAAGGTTTGAGTGACTTTTCCATAACAGATTGTAGGTGTCACCAAGATTATTTTACTCAGGCTTAAAACTATACCACTTACCTTCCGCTTCATCGGTACGCGAGGATGCATAGTCAACAAAGGCTTGTTTGGGGTTTTTCATGCAATACCTAGTGTCATGGGGACCACTACAGATTTCACATGAGGTAGTGATTTTGTTCACTTGGGTAGGTTGTGTCAGAGCAAGATGAGCTTCCATCAAGCGTTGGACTTGATTTTCAAGCTCGATTAGACGACGGTCGGATGTACTCGGGACATCTTGAGGCAAAGCGATTGCCTTGACCGGCTTAGCGAAATCCCTTGGGTCGTTCCAACTTTCATTGTCATAGAGGGCGAGGTCCTCTAATAGTGCCCAGGATTCTTCGGCGTTATGGTCACGAAGCTTACCACCAGCTGATTAGTCAATGGTTCGTCTTGTGACGGGATTGACATGGTTATAAAAAAATTGGATTTGGAGCCAAAGGTCTATGCCATGATGAGGGACTTTTTGTAGTAAGTCCTTGAAACGAGTTAATACTCCGGATAGAGATTCTCCATGATGTTGTTGGAACATCAGGATATCGTTACGAAGTTTTGTGGTCCTTCCTGGTGGAAAGAATTGAGCAAGGAGTCGGGTAGTAAGATACTCCCATGTGGTGATGGATCTTGATGGAAGACGTTCAAGCCAACTGCTAGCTTGATCGCGAAGGAAGAATTGAAATAAACGCAGGAGCGTTCTTTCCCTATTTTTACCATCAAGGTCAAGTGAGTCCACAAGTTTAAGAAAATCCTTGAGGTGTTGGTTTGGATCCTCGGACCGAAGTCCGTGGAATGAGCATCCGTTTTGCACCAACCGGATGGTGTCGGATCGAAGAGGTACCACGTTGTTCCCTACGGGAAGCTCGATGGTATTCCTGTAGCCCTTGTGGCTAGGTTTGGAGTAGTCTCCTAGAGTACAGATAGGATTCTCGTCTCCCATGGTGGTTGACGAGAATGGGTTACGAAACAGATAACACAAAGAAAAGATAGACTACAAGAAACTAATATGCATTATTAAATCTCACTTGAAAAGTTTTCAAGCGAGTAGAACTAAGCTAAACTATGATCAGAACCTAACTATTCCCGGCAACGGCGCCAAAAACTTAATGCGGTCGTCGTAGGACTTCTACAAGAAGTTTTACAACTCCCTAGGCAAAGGACCTAATCGTTGTAGTAGTAGTATAGGCAGAACTCAGGGGGTTGTTTATTGTTCACTCGAGGAATAGGTTGGGAAGGCTTGATCACGGTCTAATAGAATTCTAAGGGTTGAGGGAAGATTCTTTTTGTGTTTTTATGTTTTATGGAAAGCAAGTAAATCATATAATTGGAGAGGTGGTTTGGTTTTAGCTATTAAACTAAATATAAATCTACGCTACTGGTGATAACAATAAGATAAAAGTGTGTGTTTATTTAATCATGTATTACTCTCTAGATTGCTTCTCCTAGTGTTGTTGCCTTGTCACCCTTGTGATGATCTATGTAACTATTTCCCAAGTCATGAACGAATTACACGAACCCGACGTCTACTTGGTATTCCGCTAGAGCAACGCACACGTAAGGTAGTATAAATACTATTACATGGCCCCTAGGAGTGCACTAAGTGCATGTGAAATATTTTAAAAGTGGATCAACCATAACCATATTAGGGGGCAAAGGTTGTTGAAGAGTGTTTACCCGATTGGTATCCTTTCTTACACAATCATTGTTTCCTACGACACAAATCAAACAGCGCGTTCAGACAAAAGTTGGTTTTCTAGAGCCTAACATGCACATCCATCACAAGAAGCAACACCACTAAGATCTACATTCTAGGTTTCATACAATCATAAATAAACACAATAAAAGGTTTAGCCAATCATATTAAAGATAAAGCAAGAGCATAGATAGATCAAACAACACATAGACATATTGAATGATTAAATAAACCTTACTTGATTAAAATATGAGTTGGAGGAAGTACAATAGGATTTTTAGGCCTTAAATTCGTCCCTAACAGCTGCTAAACGAACTAGGGTTTGTACCCTCTTTTTACTCTAAAGTTACACACACAAAACCCTAAATTCGGGTTTGTATATATAGGAAAAATGTTGTGACGGCGTCGCGTTTTAATCGTGACGCCGTCATGAAAGAGAATATTCTAGATAATGGGCCGGGTCGTATGCTCTGACGCCGTCGTGGAATCTCGTGACTCTGTCTTGATCTTCATGGTGACGGCGTCACGTTGTATCTGTGACGCCGTCTCCAGCCACTATAGAGAAATTCTTGATCAATGTTGGTGTAGGTCCGTAGTCTTGCCCGTTTCTTCTTCAAATGAGCCCAAGTCACGTGTAATTCTTCCAAAAGCCTTCCAAATGAGAAATACCTGAAAAGGAACGATTAAGTACCTATTTTGGGCATAAATGCACGATTTAGGGGGTTAAACGACCCCGAAAAAGTGTATAAAATGACACCTCATCACCAAGCATGTTAATTGAAAGGGGAGAACAGTGAATCAAACAACACATAGACATATTGAATGATTAAAAGCGTAAAAGAACTTCACTTCAATTAAACATAGAGTATGAGTGAGTACAAAAGGGTTTAGAAACCCTAAAATTTGAGCACAGTGGCTGCTACAAAGATATCCCACGATACTCTACGTTTTTCCTCCTAAAATATGAAAAATAGGGTTTGTGTATATAGAAAATATGGTCTGACGGCGTCGCAAGAAATCCTGACGTTGTCAGCCCGCCGAATCTTCCAAAGGCTTCTTTTGAGTCGGTTACTGTGACGGCGTCACAAGTCGTGGTGACGTCGTCGCTTGTTACTTCTGACGGCGTCGCAGTTGATTCTGACGCCGTCTCCACACACTTTAAAACCAATTGTTGTGTCTTCATCCCGTTTCTTCCCAAATCAAGCCCAAGACACGTGATTTTCTTCCAAATGCTAAAATATCAAAAAGAAACGATTAAGTACAATATTTGGGGATATTTGCATGATTTTGGGGGTTAAATGACCCCAAAAAAGTGTATAAAATGACACATCGTCAATGTCAACATAAGTATTTTCCACATCAAAATAACCGGTCATTGAACTTAAAAAATTCTAGATCTATGTCATAAACTTGAACTAGAATGGGAGGCTTGAATAGTTTACCGCTTTAAAAATTTAATTATCGTTATTTGTAAAATCCCTAGATACGAGTTTATGCGAGATCAATTGAACACAATATGAACAGAATATATAAATAAGCAAAAAAATATTAACTACGAATTATAAAATGCAAGATTAAAGTAAAGAGTTAGAAAGATCAAACCACAACACGAAGATTTATAGTGTTTCGGTAACGAAGCTCCTCTTTGCCCTACTCTACTCTCCGAGTATCCCAGTCGTGAAATGTTACCGTTTTGTTATAAAAATCGTAATCGCTTCGCAAGATGTCGCATACCAAAAACCATTGTGAGAGAACGTGACTCGTTTGTTTGTCACGTGGCCCTCATTTCGCAACTAGATCCAGCATCTTCGATTTGATTCAGGTCGGAATCAGGGTTCCATGAAAAGTGACGAGACGGTGTTATCATGATCGGAATGAGACGGCGGTGAAGTGCAATTTCCAAAAAGAAGGGAGTTGCGTGCAAAGAGATATGGCCGATTATACGACGTTGTGTTGTAGTAGACAATTAAATAAAATGATAAATATATGAAAAGTAGATATGCATTGGATGCAGAAAGGTAAAAACGAGAAAACATTGTGCTAGCTTTAACAATATCACACAAAAGTTAAGTTAAGTTGGAAAAAACTTTGGATATCGGGTTAGTTTTTTGCAAATTTCCCAGTTCAATCCTTTTCTAGCTCTAATTAATTGAATTCACATCCCCAAAACCATGTGAAAGATTTAAACCGACCAATTTAACAGGTATTCATATATTTTATATTTTGATTTTAATGAAATGCATACCATTATTTAAACTTTACTTTTGTATATCTATCTATATTTTATAGAAATATCAAAGGAGTACAATTTATTGAAATGTATACCAACTGTTTGATAAAACTTTACTTAGTTACTATACCCGACCTAACCGAGGTATCTCGTTTCCACCCTTTCCTTATCACCCTCAAATGTACCCCTAGTTACCACTAGGTGTCGTACAGTAACCACCAGACCGTTTGGTTGTGGTTAGAGAGCTAGGTACCCTCGTGCTGTGAGAGTGGTGTCATAGCCAAAAAGTGTTGTCACTTCAGCAAAAACCCCAATGGCACAAGAATTTCTTTGGCACAACATTTTCTGCTCTACTCCTTGACACCAGAAAATGTGATGCCATGGGACAATTTATTTTTTTTCATTTTACATAAAATAAAAAATACACAATATAACTTAAATAATCTTCATTAAAATTAAAACACATTACATTAATAAAAAAAATATTACATAAAAATTATTAAAAAATACGAAAAAAACGTCATAAAAATACATAAAGTTAACTAGTTTTGTGGTGGATATAACGCCCAGATTCGTGCTTTTTGTGCGTTGATGATAGCCGCCTCGATCGGAGCCATCCCGCGTGTCTATTTGTAGCACTCGCATGTCCTCAGAAATCTTTTGAGAATTAATTAAATTAACTCTCACGTTTGCCTCTCGTTCGATAACCTCCATCTTTGCCTTGCGGTCTAACTCGTATTGTAGTTGCATCATTTCTTGAAACATTGTCGGGTTTGAACCGAAGCTAGCGGTCGAGTTTGACGAACGTTGACTCTTAGCAATTCGTTGTTCCCCGGGTGGCTGCGGCAACGCGTCTTCTCCAAAATGCTCAGGTTCCTCGTCGGTAACCCGAAAACGATTTCGTCTTGCCAATGTCGATTCGGGAATTTTCCACTTGTGCTTGTCTTTCAAAAATAGCCAAGCGCTCTTGTGCTTAAAATCCGAACCCGTGTGTGTTTTATACATTCTACCATCGTCATCCAATCATCATCGTTCTCCCCACTCATAACATTCGTTTCGAGCACTAACGAATTAAACTTTTGGACATCTCGATTTATTGGAGTCCACTTTCCCGTCAACATGTTCTTGGTACGAGGCAGGTAGTTGTTTTTCTTGGCTTCCTCATTGTATACGTCGAGAATTTTATATCAAAACGTCATTTTTTTATACGAACCTACTTTTGGATCCTTGGATATTTGAATGAAAGATTCCGCCAAAAGCAACACCTCGCCTTGGATCCACAAATGTCGGGATCGGGACCCTTCGACTTGCGATTCTTTGATTTTCTTCGCCATTTTGTTGATATGCGGTCCTTTTGTTTTTTTCGACGTCGGGGTTGGGACCGGCTCGTCTTTTCTTCTTCGTCTTGTAATTGGTAGGATTGTTGGTCGGAATGTGGTTGGGAAGAACCGGTTTGGTTTTGTTGTTGAGAAAATTGGTTATATTGCATTTGTTGTTGCATTTTTCATTGGTTAAATAGCATTTGTTCATCGGGATTAACATATGGTTATAGTTTGGATAGTAAAGCATTTGGGTGTATGGAAGTTGAGTGGAGGAGGGCGGATTGTTGGTCGGATTTGAAGACGAGCCCGGAATTTGGTTTTGTGGGTCGTTTAGCATACCGGAAATCCAATTTGGGTTAGGATTCATTTTGTTGAGAAAAAAATGAGAGGTAGAAAATAGTATGTTATAAAATATATTGGAAGTGTGTGTGAAGTATGAAATAATAATGAGGTATTTATAGGATTTTTATGAGGTAAAAATTTGAATTTTTTGGGTATTTAATAAAAAAACGGAAACAAACACTCCCTACCATTTTATAACGGTCAAATATTTAAAAAAACGAAACAAAACAAAAATTGCCAACCGCGGTGGCCGGTCGCCACGGCGCGAGAAGCAATGGGGCCGGCCATAGTGTCGTGCGCCAAAGAAATGGGATGGCCGGAGGCCATGGCACAGCGTACCCTCCACTCTTAATGTTACTAATCAATATTGACTGTTTTTTTTTAACTCTTTGATGAAACTTTTCAACAAACAAAACTACTACAAATTGAATAAAATAGAAAAGTCATATACTTATTCATTAAGTTCGATAGGCCCATCCTTCTAATAATTGATCCGGGTTCCGTACGAAGACATTATTGAAAAGGATTTGGGCCACACATAAGGTATTTGTGATACACGAGTTCACTCCTAGATGGGAATATGTCGAAATACTCCACTTCTTGCACTCTTGCTTTGGGTTCCACCTTGTGGGAACTGTCATCCTTCGGGATTATCTCGATAAACATTATGTCACCATCTTCCTCTTTGGCGCAAATGAGTTCAGCGTTGGGTGATGGGGGAACCAATCCGAGCGATTCGATGAGTGAATTGAATTTGAGGACTTTTTCGATAATGAATGAAATTGATGGATCAGGTGGTGTAGGAGAGTCGGGATAGTTTTTCGAGCTGTCTCTCTCTCATTCCTTATTCTCTTCGGTTTTGTCATGGGAATCACTTTGTTGCTTAGGGTAGATTGTGATGGCGTTGATCGAACTGTGAATTTGTGTTGAGCATTGAGGGTCCATTGTTGGGTAAGAACGGCAGCTAGACGAGACTGGAAATAAGTCCCTAGTTCGGGGTTCTTAAACATACACTAGGTAATGTGACCGCTATTTGATTGGTGTTGGCTTTCAACACAGTTTTTATTTTGTAGGTCATCTCACCTTGTTGTCGTTTGAAATTGGCTTCAAACTTGGATAATCTAGCGTCTTGAGATGCCATGAACTTGGAAACCAGTACTTCTATATTTGATTGATTATTAAAATTTTGTGGACGGTTTGTTAAAGGAACGGTTCGGGATCAAATCATTGGGTTAAAACCGGTTAGGTGGGTTTGAAAAATTATTTTAGGAATTTGAGGTGTCTCCACGAAGGTTGGGTGACTTTTCATGACGGATTGTAGGTGTCACCGAGATTATTTTTCTCGGGTTTGATGGTTAAACCACTTCATCCTGCTTTCATTGGTACGCGAGGAAGCATATCAATAAAGTCTTGTTCAGGGTTTTCCATGCAATACTGAGTGTCATGGGGACCACTTCAGATTTCACATGGGGTAGTGATTTTATTCACTTGGGTAGGTTGTGTCAGAGCAAGATGAGTTTCCATCAGGAGTTGAACTTGATTTTTGAGCTCGATTAGACGACGGTCAGATGTACTCGGGACATATTGAGGAAAGCCATTGCCTTTACCGACTTAGCGAAATCCCTTGGGTCGTTCCAACTTTCGTTGTCATGAGGGCTAGGTCTTTAATAATGCCTAGGATTTTCAGCGTTAAGGTCACGAAGTTTCCACCCTGCGTTTGGTCAATGGTTCCTCTTCGTAACGGGATTGTCATGGTCCCCTAAAAAAATTTGACATGGAGCCAAAGTCTATGCAATGATGAGGGACTTTTGGTGTAATTCGTCCTTGAAAACGAGTCATGATTCGGATATAGATTCTCCATGATGTTGTTGGAAACATCGGATATCGTTGCAGAGTTTTGCAGTTGGTCACTTATCGGTGGAAAAGAATTGAGCAATGGAATCCGGTGGTAGTAAGAATCTCCCTGTGGTGATGGATCCGTGGACAAGGCGTTCAAGCCAATTTCTGATTGTCGCAAAGGGAAATTGAAATAAATGCAGCGCGTTTCTTTCCTATATTTTTCAACCTCAAGGTCTAAGTAGATATTCTTAATGTTTAAGGACATACTATAAGGTGTTGTTTGGATTCCTCGAGCCCCAAGTCCATAGAATGGACATTCGTTTTGCACCAACCGGATGGTGTCGGATCGAAGAGGTACCATGTTTTTCCCTGCGGGGAGCTTCCATGAGTAATTCCTATAGCCCTTTTGGCTAGGTGTGGAGTAGTCTCTAGTGTAAGAATAGGATTTCCCGTCTTCCTTATGGTGGTTGACGAGAATGGGTTATGAAACAAATAACACAAAGAAAAGATAGACTACAAGAGAAAGCAAATAGCGAAATAAAATCTTACTTAAAAAGGATTCAAGCAAGTAAGAACTAGCTAAAAACATATGATCAATAACTACCTTTTCCCCAAGGCTGTAGCGCCAAAAAACCTTGATGCGGTCGTCATTAGACTTCTTGCACGAAGTTTTACATCACCCTAGGGCATAGACACTAATCGTTGTAGTAAGTTAGTATAGGCATGACTCAGGAGGTTGTATCTTTTACTTGAGGAAATAGGTGGGACGGTTCATCTCGGTCTAACAGAATTTATGGTTGAGGGAAGATTATTTTTGTATTTTTATATTTTATGGAAAGTAATTAAATCATATAATTGGAGAGGTTGGTTGGTTTTAGCTATAAAACTAAATATTAATTTAAACTAATGGTGATAACAATATAATAAAAGACTGTGTTTATTTAATCATGTATTACTTCCTAGATTTCTTCTCTTAGTGTTGTTGCTTTGTTACACTTGTGATGATCTGTGTAATTATTTCCTATGTCATGAACGAATTACACGAACCAGTCGTCTACTTAGTATTCCGTTAAGGCAATGCACAAGTAAGGTAGTATAAAGACTATTACAAGGCCCCTAAGGGTATACTAAGTGCATATATTTTTTGTGAACATATTTAAAAGTGGATCAACCATATTAGGGGGAAAAGTAGTATGAAGACTATTACCCGATGGTATCATTTCTACACAATCATGTTTTCTGGACATATCAACAGCGATACAGACAAAAGCTGGTTTTCTAAGACCTAACATGCACATCATCACAAGAAGCAACACCAATAAGATTACATTATAGGTTTCATTCATAATTAATAACACAAATAGGAAGGTTACGCAAAGATGTTATAGATAAATCAAGAACTAAGAACATATATAGATGAATCAACAAAACACATGACATATTGAATGATAATAATAAACCTTACTTGATTAAAAACATGAGTTGTGGAAGTACAATATGGTTTTTAGGCCCTAAATCATCCCAACAGCGGCTAAACGAAAAAGGGTTCATACCTCTTTTTATTCTAAAAATTTATACACTTTAAAGCCTAATTTCGGGTTTGTATATATAGGATATGCGTTGTTGATGGCATCGTGTTTTAATCGGGACGCCGTCATGGAAGAGAATTTTCTTGATAAGACGCTGGGTCGTATGCTCTATGGTCTATCGTGGAATCTTGTGTCACCGTCTTGTATTAGTGTGTGACAGCATCACGATTGTATCTGTAATGCCGTCTCAGCAGCTGAGAACTTTATCTTGAGGGATGTTGGTTGTTAGGTTGTAGTTCTTGTCCGTTTATTCTCCAAATAGCCCAAGTCCCCCCCCCCCCCAACGGTGTGTTGTGTAATTCTTCTAAATGTCCTCCAAATGCAAAATACCTGAAAAGGAATGATTAAGTACCTATTTTGGGCATAAACACACGATTTAGGGGGTTAAACGACCCCAAAAAAGTGTATAAAATGACACATCATCATATACTCATCTTTTTCAACCATGTTTTATTGTTTGATAAGCTCAGCATCAAGTTCCAGACACTTGATGCACATTTCAATTCGACATTCGCAATTCTTATTCACAGACTCGCAGCGCGTCTCTGCCCAAGAAGAATTCACAACAATATACATAATATCTTGAGAAATGATTTGTTCTAAGAGTCAATCATTTTCATTTAACACTTGGTTATTAGCAATTTCCAAACATCGTTTGTCTACTGAATACTGTTGAACAGCGGTTTCCGTTTGATTAAAAACTATTTGCACTTTCGTTATTTCATTTAGAAGATCTTTATCAAACACATTAAAAATGTCTTTTAAAGATTTAAAAAATGGAATAATTTTATTAATAAAAACAACTTTAGTGTGTTCAAACCCCCATTCTCCTTCTGAGAGAGCATTGGGAGTAATTCTTTTCTTCACCACAAAGTCAAACTGGGTAAGGTGGAATTTAAGCTTTTTAAGGCTTGCATTTGCCAAACTTACCTTAGGTAACTCACTAGGAATATCTACTTTAACAGGTGATGCATCAGAAGAATCATTGGAGGGATTTGACATTTGAAAATGGAAAGCTTGTTCAGCAGACAATTCTTGTTGTGGAACAAAACATTTACCAAAATCTTTAGACAATTGATTTAAGACAACATAATTAACTGGTTACGTATTATTTAAATAAAAAAATGATACAACCTGGGGGGGGTTTGTTTTTTATTTTAATTTATATCTTTTTTATATCTTATAATACCCAAAGAACGAAAGGGGTTTGGGTGGGTTAGCCTTCATTTACTCCATACTCCATTTTTTTTATTGTTATTTTTATTCAACCTCCAAAACCCATTCCTACAATACCCCCTTTTAATGTTAACTTTATTTTCTAAAACCATTGGATCTTTTTGTTTTAAAAGCATTTTGGATCAACTCTCTTCTTCAAGCACCAAAGTCTCTTTCGAATCAGCAATTGAAATCACATTGGTTTCCTTAGCAATAACATTACCATTCATAAAAGGATATTGGCATAATCGCTAAGTTTCTTATGATAGAAGGATTTGAAAACCAAGAGCTTGTTTAAGGTTGTTATCATAGAAAACTTGTGGTTTCGTAAGCATATGCATAGTTTGCACGGATTGACCCATTTTATACACAATATTGTCCAGTTCTTTAACTTTCTTTTCTAAATCAATTTCTTTATCAATATTCTTAGCTTCTTCTTCTTTGGATTCGTTTTTGAAAACATTAAATGTGGTTGTTAACGATTCCTTTTCTTTTATTTGTTCAGAAAGAGTTTGTTTAAGAGAGTTAATTTCTTTTTCAAAATCCACAAACTGTGCATCTTTATCTTGAATTATATCATTAATTATAAGCTTTTCGCTAGTACCTAAATCCACATTGTCTTTCTTCTAGCAATTTTACCCGTTCTTTGTATCTTGCAAGCTTAGCAGATAGAGATTCATTGGCCATTAGATTGTCCTTATTGACCTTGTTAAAATTAGTTACCTGATGTGACAGTTGTTTAAACACAGATAATATCATGGCATCTTGTTGTGCAGAAGAATTTGTATCCTGAACAACTGCATTTTGTGTTTCAAGCAGATACTAAGAGTAAGGAATGATATTGCTATCACTGGTTATCTCATTCTCTGGATAATTCACAAGATGGGTTTGTTCAGAATACAACATCTCTTGCACACTTTGATTTAGCATATCATTATTAGTGTTGTCAGAGATGGGTACCTCAAAGAGAACATCTAATCCGTAACTAGACAAATTGGCCATAAGAACTGCTTTGGCTGTAGAGATCTCATCACAGTTAGAATCATACACATCCAAATCATCAGCTTGATAAGCTGCATTGTGTGTAATGACTGACTGTGTAACTGGACCTTCTGTAACACCATAATCTGCCAAGAATTCCAATTCTTCCTCATTAAGAACTTTACCATTTTCTTGAGCTTTAACCAATAGAACTTTTTCCCTGAACCACGTAGAATCCCTTTTCCTCTTTGGCTTTGGACACTATCTTGCCATACGACCTTCCCCTTGGCAGTTAAAACACTTTACAACCCTTTGTTGATCTGAATAATTCCCTCCTGTTCCTGAAGTATTAGCTCTTGTTCCTGAAGTACCAGTAGCATAAGAACTTTGTCTCCCCTAAAGTGGTTGAACAGTCACCCGTCCATCTTGAATAGTTGCTTGTTGTCTTGGGTTTGATGAATTTTTTAGCTCATTGTTGGTAGATGGGAAACAAGATGTGACGACAGTAGACAGAAATGACATCATTTTGTTAATGGCATCAATAGGGTCATCTCATGCTTAAACATATGAACTGCAAGACTAGAGTCTATCTAAGGAAATTCAGCCATATGTGTTTGTTGATTAACTGTGGAAACATTATATTCAATTTGAGGAACAGATGGTGGTTGTGGACAAGCCTCTTGATGAATGGTAGATGCGTAAGCATTTGGATACGGTGTTAACGGATAAGAAATTGCAATAGGTGTGGATGGATAAGTAGTTGAGTAATGTTGTGTGGGAGGAATTGATCCATAATGAGGAGAATGAGATGGTGAAAACTGTTGTTGGAACTAAGGATTGTTGTATGGGTATTGATAAGCGTTAAAGTGAGATGGTGTCATTTGATGGTTAGCAACTAATGCAAGTGGATCTTGATTGCATTCACGCATAATACGGACATCATTTGCATGGAGTTCGTATTGTTCAAGATATGCATGAAGCTGATCAAAGTTGGTAGTATGCAAATCTTTTACAAGCTTGACATCAGTCA
>BQNB010052546.1:0-40443 GCA_026074375.1 Tanacetum coccineum
AGCAGCTGAAGCAGCACTTGTCGGAGCTACCCCTGCTGGTAGCACCCAAACCAAAGGAGGAACTGATTGTATACCTGTCCGCGTCCCATGGAGCTATTAGTGCGGTCTTGATGAATAAAAGGGGCACGGTCCAGACGCCATTCTATTTCGTAAGCCGCGCATTGCAGCGCCCTGAACTAAACTATACCCTAATGGAAAAGCTAGTCCTAGCACTGGTTTTCTCAGCCAAGAGGTTACGAAGATATTTCCATGCGCACGATATTACAGTTATCACCGACCAACCCATCAAACAAATAATATCCCGCCCCGATGTGGCCGGGCGATTGCAAAAATGGAGTGTTATGCTGGGAGAACACAATATCACGTACCGGCCAAGGACATCCGTGAAGCCGGACGAAGCACCACCAGATACGTTAGTGGCCGAAATCCCACAAGAGCCATGGACATTATTCCCGGACGGATCATCATGTGTAGATGGGTCAGGCGCTGGCTTAATACTGACAAGCCCGGGGGGAACAGAGTTTACCTACGCGCTAAGGTTCCAGTTCACCGCTCCTAGGGACATACGTTGCCAAAGAAGAAAATATGGTCAAGTACCTTGAGAAGGCCAAAAGCCTGATCAGTGGCTTCGCTAACTTTTCCATAAGCCAAGTCCCAAGAAGTAAAAATAAGAAAGCGGATGCCCTGAGCAAAATCGCGTCAACCAGCTTTGCGCACTTATCAAAATAGGTCTTGGTCGAAGTACTTAAAGAGAAATCCATACAAGAGGAGGAAATAGAGCCAATAGTAAAAGAAGAAGGACCAACATGGATGACACCAATAATCGAATACTTGAAAGATGGGACCCTTCCCGAAGACAGAAAGGAGGCAAGCAAACTCTGTATCAAGGCTAGACAATACGAATTATTGGAAGGGGTTCTTTACAGGTCGTCATTCCTAAAGCCGTGGCTAAGGTGTGTTGGACCACTTCAAGCGAATTATGTGATCCGAGAAATTCATGAGGGGTCGTGCAGTATACACGCAGGCCCACGGTCCGTGGTGGCCAAAGCAATGCGATTAGGATATTATTGGCCAACCATGCATCGAGACGCACGAGATATGATACGCACATGTAACGACTATCAAATACATCATTCCGTGCTAAGAAACCCCCAGTAACCGCTAACCCCCATCACGGCTCCATGACCGTTCTACAAGTGGGGAATTGACATAGCCGGTCCTTTCTCGGAGGGACCAAGAAAGGTTAAGTTTTTAATAGTCGCTATGGACTATTTCACGAAGTGGATAGAGGCGAAAGCCGTGGCGACAATCACCGGCTATCAGGTGAAGAAGTTCATGTGGGACAACATAGTATGCCGCTTCGGTCTCCCAAGAGAAATAGTTTCGGACAATGGTAAACAATTCAGCGACAACCCGTTCAAGGATTGGTGTGAAAAGCTGAATATCACACAACGCTTCGCCTCAGTGAAACATCTGCAGTCCAATGGACTCGTGGAAAGAGCAAACCACAGAGCTTGGGTGAAGGAATTCAAGGCCGCTAGGCGGACGGAAAACCAAGAAATTGGATAAAAAGAACTTCCCCATGTCCTTTGGGCCCATCGTACGATGATTAAAGTCAAGCCATGGTGATACCCCTTTTTCCTTGACCTATGGAACAGAAGCTGTCATACCCGCAGAAATCGGAATGCTAACATATCGCACCACGGTAGTAGACGCCGTACACAATGATGCAGAGCTACGACTAAATATTTGGACTTACTTGGAAGAACGGCTTCATTGACCAGTGCCTAGCACAATTCGTGAAGCAAGCCAAATTGAAAATAGACAAAGTATTACAACGATTAGGGGTCCAGTGGTGTTACTTTAGACCCGGGTGACTTTTTTATCATAGTAACGAGGCAAAGTCTTGCTAAATGGATGGGGGAAAGGCTTGAACAAGTGGGAAGGACTTATGAGGTAACAGAACGCAATCGGAGATGGAAGCGTACAAGATAAGTCCATGGCGGCGCGGTCCTTCCGCGGACATGGAACATCGCCAATCTCAAGAAATGTTATCTTTAAGCTACGACATGGATAAGTTTGTGTCTTGATTAGGGCCCTTAATAAAGTAATCCATTGTATTTTATTTACTCTTTGTTTTTAAGTTATGAATAAAATTCCGCAGTGTCTAGCTAACTCCGCGACTTTCTTTTATATATATGAAAAAATTTCTAAGTGAATCTTTCTTTTCTTTAGTATAATTTACTTGTCATTCTATGCATGCATACACAATATGGTGGATATCTTTGGATATCCACAGGTCAAGCACCCTAATAATTGCTTGCCGTGTAAGCGGGTTGCAACCCCAATGGGCATGGATTCTGCATCCTGATTCCACATGTACCTAAGACGTTAGGTTATTAAGAAAGACTACCACGGAGCATTTGTAAAGACACTCTACAAAAGGTGCGATTTATAAACAAATATATTCGGAGAAGATGAATAATTATAGAACATGTTAAACCGGATATTTGTGTACATGTTACAAACAAAAATGTTGTCTAAGTACCACAGACGGTACTATGGCCAATCCAAATTATACATAGGCGGTAAGGACTTGGATCTAAGGAGCCTCAAAGATGCCTCATATTCATATATCTGTCTATGTAGCAGCATCCGCAGCTAGGTGGCAAAAGACCTTGAGGGAAACGGTATATACTAGGAATCAATACTGGGATGTCGTCAGACCTGGCGTGGTGGGCGGAACCGACCCCATGGGTACGGCACACCACCCGGCACTTCTTCTTCTTCTCGGCGCAGCTTATGTTAGCCGCGATGGCATCCTCTAACAGTATCTCCTCCTTAATGGACCATGGATCTTTAAGGTAGCGTACCTCAGGGTACACAGGGCGTCGCTTTAGTTGGCAGAGCAGATAGGGCGAAGTCTCGTAATCACTGAGGGGAGCGTCTTCTCAGAATCACTCTAAATGTAGGGTATTTCATAATCCAAGTCTATGGGGGCATCCTTCAACTTCTCCAGCTGATCGACTTGTTGGGAATTTAAAAATCACTTCAGTGCCTGAAGGTATACCGCGACATTTTTAGCATCTAGCCTACAAAGCCTCTAAGTCTAACTTCGCCTCTCGTGCCTCGAACCCCATGTTTGAGTCCCTCAACTCTTTACCTTTACTATCAAGCGAACAGACATCATCAAAAACTTGCCTCCCCCCCCCAGTTCTGTAGATAGATTCAGCCACACTTCATGTCAAGCTAGGCGTTAGACGGGCTTGATAACCCATCGGCGCTTTACGATTCTCCATCAGCATATGAGGGTACAACTCATCATCAAAATCTATGCTCAACGCATCTAATCTTGCATCTATTTCCGCACTACAATTTGTTTAAACCTTGTATCTTCATACTTTTTTAAACTCTTCAAATGCGCTTTTATACTTTCATCACTTGTGACCTGTGATTAAAGGTTGATACCTGCCTGGATAGCTGATTTGTTATTAACTTGGAGGTAGGAAAATCTGGTCGAGGGAGGCTTTCTGTTTCCTTATCTAAATTAGCATTCTTGGCCTCCGCAACCTTCTTCATATCTACCTTAGCCTCAAGCAGAGTCTCCAAGTTCTGGGTCCGATTACGGAGGCCATGTACTTCCGTTTCCACGATCTGAGGGATTTAATCTCTTCATCAAGTTTCTTTATCTCCTCCTCCCTTACTTGGATTCTCTGATCTCGTCTGGCTATCTTGGCTCTGGCTTCCTTCAACAACCTGACTTCTTGTTCGAATCTTAGCATGAGTTGAGAACCCATCGCCACCTTCCGCGCCAGGTTCATGTTATACTGGCCCAGGACTTTAGTATTAGGCAAATGGAAAAGCTCAGAGAAGTATCTCAGCGGCACTGTGTGATCTACCATGTCTTGGCACGCCTCGAGGGTGTCCAGGCGGCAGTTGTTCGTCACGCCCCACCCAGGTTGATAGATACCACATGGAGCAACAATTCGGATGGGAAGAGGTTGATTTACCGAATCCGGACTCCCACGCAAAAATTTGGACATTAACCTCCCATGGTAGAACATATTTAGGGGGGAGGGGGAATCTCAGTAGCCGTTCCATTGGAAGATCTGCATCCACATTATGAGACACATTTGATTTGATTAGTACTACTTTCCAAAACAGAATATAACAAAGAACATGTTGGCTGATCACTTACTGGGTAATGTCTTGCTCTGGGAACGGTTGCGGCTTCGAATAAGATAGAGGATCTAGGTCGCTCACACTCTTCGCAGTAGTAGAATCATCCTGGGCATCCGGTGTAGAGAAGGTGGAGCCCGCGTCTAACCCCATTGCAGCTAGAGATTTTCCTCCATGGATACTATGTGCGAGGCTGGACACGTGATCTTTCCTTAGCACCTTGGGCGGCGCATTCACCTCCACCACCTCATTAACTCTTTTATGGTGCATTTGCTTTCGCCTTTTGTTCGCAGGCGGCTCCATAGCGACTACTTCTTCCTCCCGCATTGCCTCTTGAATAACCTCAGTGGTCGCTGTAGCTTCCTTAGGAGGGGCCCCGGGCGCCAGAACATCTTGAGCTTGAACCCCTGCCCCGGTCCCTTCAGTCGCTGTTGGGGCAGGGTTTTCGTTATCAAGGTCCAGAGGCGACCTCTCGATGGTAGAAGGTGTCCCCGAGAATCCTGACGCCATGGTCGGGTCTTCTATATCTATTACCCGGTTTGGTTGTGGGCTGTCAAACATCGGCATCTCGTGAGCTGCCGAGGACGGGACCTAGTCTTCACCTTGGCGGGATTGGGGGCATTAATCAAGTTGAACAAATCCATATCTGCATTCACACAAAAACCATTAGTATATTTTCATGAACATGTGTGAAATAATTGACAATTTATACACACCCACCCCGGTCATCGTCATAGAGAAATGTAGGGTACACGTCATCCCCCAGAAAGTATCTCCGGCTCAGCCCTACTAGGCATAATAGGGCTTCTGGTTGTTTTTGGATAGGGGTACGACGTGTGTCCAATACTGTCACATCCGCCGTAGAATAAGAGTTTGCTGTTGGCATCCCATCCTTTGGAGCGCTCGTACGCTAGTCAACAATGGTGGGAAATACTCTCTCGTCCACCCAGAAAAATTGATTGTTCTAGTTTTTTTAGGAGTCCAAGGGTTTTGTATAGCACTGTAGGGTGTTTTTCCCTGATCGTTTGCTGAATGACATCCACCCCGAGTTATACGAAGGAACGTAGAAGACGCGAAATAAAGGAAGTGTCAGAATTATATTCAGGACGCGACAGCTGATTTCAAAGTGGCTTACTTTGGCTGCGCCTATCACTGACAATTGTGACAAATGAATTTGGTAATAACCAATAATATCAAAGAGGAATTGGGATATGGGGATGCAAAAATTTACAAACTTAAAAAACCTGGTGTATATGCCGACTTTACCCTCCAGAAAGTCTACGATTGTATCCTCTGGACCAGGCAACTCCGGATGTAAGTCCTCTGGTATGCCGTACTCAGAGGTAAACTCTAGTAGGTACTCTTGAGAGATGGTTGATACGGCATTCTTGAGTTGTATTGTATCCCTACCCATTTTTATTTACTTTTACAAAAATGCATGGTATACTAACCTGTAGTGCAGGGATTCCGTGGGAATAAGTGTCTTGTACGGTTATGTGTGTAAAGATGGTGGTTTGATTTGGAAACTATGGAAATGTGCACAATGATTATTGGTCCTATTTATACTATGTCCTCGACAATTATGCCTCGTTAGATGTTTGCCACGTGTCCTCCACTACCTTTTTAGATGGTTTAGGATTGCGAGGAAGGTGAAGCAGTTTGGGGCCCATCTGTCCCATCACTCAGCTGTTTTTTCCATTTCTCATTTAATGGGTCCTATTCATCCACTGTGGGGCCCCACATGCAGCTTTGGCGGTTATGTGTTTTCAGAAAGGTTTGGACGTCTGTAGTCTAGCAACCGTGACCAAGATCCCGACTACGGTCACGATTCCTAGACTGGGGGGACATGATGACGTATAGTATGGACCGACTCGACCCACTTATACTATTATGAGCTTGGTAGCTGCTAATGGGCCTCCGTCCCATGAATCGCTGTTGCGGCATCATGGAACTACGGGTCACGGATACGGACACACCGTCCACGGCCGCGGCATCTTCACAAGTTATCTTTAAGAAAGGATAACCTAATTAAATAAGAGATAGGCATTACTTATTTGAATCAGTTAGGATAATTCTGAATCCCGATGATATCGGCCGTATCTTGGGCCGAAAGTTACGGAAACCCTAAGGGTTAGTCAGCCTATAAAAGGAACGCAATTATCATCGATACATGTATCTTACAAACCCTAAACACACTTGATTACTCTCTCAGAACCATATACTTACTCTTACGCCAGAGTCTAATCGTGGGATCCGCTCCCACGATAAGGTTAACGGTGTTTATTTCCTTGTGCAGGGTTCTCTAAACAAGTTCACTTAGTACAAGAATAAGGCTCTACGTACCCGAATAGCTGCCTATTCGGACCGAGTAAGACCCGACCTAACTTTTGTATCAACAGATATGGCGGTGAGGGTGGAGCTGGATATTATTAAATCGAAAAATCAAAATCGGAAAAACTCAAAACTAGGAGAACCTACTAATCACGGTTTGGTATCGCATATTATTTTCACATATACATGTATGTTTTAATTAAATAATTAAACAGTTGTACAATTAACATTATAGTATTGCATAAATTTTTTATTATAAGGCTAGTCACTATGAACCGGTCGAGGGACTCGGTCGACCAATGTCTCTATCGGTCGCCATCATATCAGTAGTATTGGTCGCCTGTGGGTTTAGGTCGACATGAGTCGTGACTACGACCGGTAGTCGAGGCATGGAAACAAAAGGCAACGGTCAAATGTGCTTTTAAAAAAACTTTTTAATTTTTAAAATTTAAATAATTTAACACTATAAATACCCACTCATTTCATCATTTTTTTCACAAATTCAAACAAAAATTCAAATATTTCTTCCAAGTCAAAAACTCACCATGTTTAATAAGAAAACTCCAAAATCTCGACTTCAAGAAAGCGTTCTGAATTTGACACTAGATCTGAATTTCTAATTATCCGGTGTCTCACCACCCATGCGTTTTTTATCCCTGGGTTTTGAATATCAATCACAATTACCACAACCAACACAAAATAATAACATGTTTTATTAAAATCGTCCATTCCTTCCTCCGTATAACAACCAAAATGCTTTCTACCAATCACCAACTGGATTGTAGCATCCTACTATGGATTCATCGACGTCTTTCTAAGCAAATCAACCTTATTCTCCGCTTAATTATGTTACTCTTGATATGTATTTTGACTAGTTAATAAATAGTCAAGAGTATTACCATACCCAAGATTACTCTATGGGTCACGGTTCAGCTCACGGTTCGGCTCCAGTTGACGACGACGACTCTCCAGTCGAAGAGATGTCACCCGTCAAAGCTAAGAAGCCCTCGAAACATGCTTTAAAGGCCAAGAAGAATTATTCCAAGGAGAAAGAGGCGCCAAAAGACTGGACAAAGGCGAAAGAGATCGCGTTATGCCAAGCTTGATGCGATGTGTCAGAAAATAGCGAGAAAGGAAACAGTATGAAGGCTAAGGGGTTTTGGGAAGCGGTTATTAACTACTTTGAAAAAGAAACTGGTTCAACGAGAGGGTACGACTCGATCTTTAGTAATTGGAAAAAAAATGGTTCACCCTAGAATTTGTTGNNNCTAATACACTATGCTAATATTTTTGGTATTTTTAACTGTTTTAAAACTAACACTTGCAGATTAAGATTTAAGCTAGAATTTAAACTAAATAAGCACTAAACAAAGATAATAAGCAAGTTTAAGCTAAAATTAACAACAATAAGCTACTAACAAACAGTTTAAGCTATTATGCAGATTACTACTAAGATTATAAACAGACAGGAAAGTAAATAACAAAGGAAAAGAGGAGAGTACCTCCACCTCAGCTAAACAGAGGTGAGTTGCTCTTAATAGAGCTTATTAAAGCAGCTTAAGCTTAATTCCAATACCTAGTCTAATCCTAAAGCTTGACCCTCAAGCACTAATACCTACTTGAATTCTATAAGCAGCCATCCAATTCCATTTAGAATTCAAGTATTTGATGAGCTTTTAGTAGCTTAAGTGTAGTATGAGCTTATGAAACAGTTTATAAGAGCTTTTGAAATATAAGAACACAAATAGTGAAAACACATTTTGCAAAATAAACTAAGATTTCATTGAGTAAAAAGTTGAGTACAATACTTTGAAATTGAAGTTACATAGACTGAAAACAGAATTGAATTACATTAAAATGAAAATTAC
This sequence comes from Tanacetum coccineum, assembly GCA_026074375.1. Taxonomy (NCBI): domain Eukaryota; kingdom Viridiplantae; phylum Streptophyta; class Magnoliopsida; order Asterales; family Asteraceae; genus Tanacetum; species Tanacetum coccineum. Next base: position 8,379 of record BQNB010052546.1, read on the forward strand.
ATAAGCTAAATTACAAGCTACATTAAAAGCTACTAAAAACTACTAACTATCTAACCTTTTTCTGTGTGTGAGAAGGGCCCTATTTATAAGAGCTAAATGAAGCTTCTAGGTCTTCAGGTTGGTTAAACGCTCCTCTGATCTTCACCTTTGATTGCTAACTGATTTTGGCATCTTAAACTTGGACCGTTAGATCAAAATGTCACACGGATTGCCAGCGTGGCAATCCGTGGTTTGATACACTACATGTCATTCTATTGCATATCTTGACCAATAAGAGCCTTTGAGGTGACGATTTGATGCTGACTCATTGCTTAGTACTTGGAATCTTAGTCTTGACCAATAAGAGCCTTTGATGACGTTTCATTTGATGATATGGAACTTGGTATTTGGAATCTTTATTGCCACGTTGAACGGATGAAAGGGAGTGGAATTACCCTTTAATTTTGACTCAGAGGTGAATTGGGGGAGATGGTGAACAATAATTCCCATCTCGCGCCCTTTTTCTCTTATACGTTTGGTGTTTGACTTGGGGTTTAAACGAGTTGACCTGGGCTCGGGGAAAAGGGTTTGGGCCATGGGATTTATAAAAGAATTGGTCCGGGTGTATATGGTTCTGGGTTTGGTTATATAGAGTTAACGACCGTTAGTCTTTGATTAACAAAGGACTAACGGTGTTATCAATTTAGGGCTTTTTGTGAAATTGGTTTTAACATTAAGGCTCATTTAGGTATTTTGAGGGTTTTGTCTTTTTGTGGGTTGACCAATGGTTGACCAAGGTTGACTTTGTTGACCTTTGCTAGAAACTCCCGGCTCTTGAGCACTCTATCCTTCCCGTGTTCGTGTTTGTCCGTTTTGACCGTTTTCTTGTGATTTTTGCAATATTTGTACCTACACATTCACAAATAACAAAATACACAAATACAAGCATATTTTTGCACATTTTGATCATTTTAAGGGTCATTTTTAATATACAAAAGATATGTGATTTCTCACATATCAAAATTCCCCAAACTAAGTGATTGTCGTGTCCTCACGCAATATTATATGCTCTAAAACCAATGTTAGGTTTATGAAAAGTGTTGATTATGTGGTTTTATTATATTTTGTTATTAGACTTTATTTTGTTTAGTTTAATATAGCTTGTAATAAGGTTTATTATGCTTTAAGTAAGAAATATCATAATAACCAAAGTCTAGAGACTAGTATTGACAAGTTAGGAAAATAAGGAAGGGAAGCCTCCCTCCCATTGCCTATAAATAGCCCTATAATCTTCATTAGAGGGTGATGCTTTTGTAACTAACTCTCATTTTTCCCTCCATAATAAGATTTAAAATTTCCCTTCACTTGTCCTCATTCTCTCTAATCTTACATGTTGATATGATTGATTCAAGATTAATGTGACCTATCAAGTGGTATCAATCGCCAATAGAGAAGTAGATGTGCTTGATTTGTGCATGATTTTGTTTGACCGAGAATCAAGAAGTGATGGTTTCCGAATTCGGTTGAAGATATTGAGGTTTCGAGATTGATTTTGGCTGTGATTTTGAGTTTTTGGACGTTATTGTGTTCTCGAAGTAGTTCATATCATTCTCGGGAAAGTGTTGGTTTTCATTTTCCGGTTTGAAAGCTTTGCTTCTCGATAGAGTGGGTGTTTTGAGTTTCGGAAGACTTTTTCTTGTAAAGTTAGCAATTTCAGTACGAAATATCAGTGTAATAGATATATTCGATCTTTTGGTTCTATCAAAAATCGGTTTATTAGGAATTCGGTATTAAACTCGGTTTTATCGAGGTTTGTTAGTTCATTAAATTCGGTTCCATCGAAGTTGTATATAGGGGATTTTACGAGTATAAATCGGGATAATAAGCTTTACAAGTCATTTTACACTTTCATTTCACGGTTTAATCGTGTTTTGAAGTGTTAAAAATCGGTTTTTCAAGATTTACTAAACTCGGCAATCAAATTCGGTTTCATCGAATTTGAGTTTTTAGAACACTTGGATTATCCTTGTCATCTAAATTTCGGTTTCATTCGAATTTCGTGGTATTAATAATTCATAAACTGTTGGATTTTAACAATTAGGATTACCAAGTTTATAGTGAATAGTGTTACCGAATTTGAGTAGTTTGCAGTTTACCGAGTTTAGTATTTGAAGATTTCCGAGTTTGATAGTGTACTGTTCGAGAAAGGTATTCGTTTTCAGATTACTTGTTGTCCGTGAACAGTGTTACCGAATTTTACTACTGTTACCGAGTTTGGATATTTTCTCACAAATCTTACTCATATTCGTCTAAAAAGATCCAATCTTTGAATCTTAAGACATGTCGACATCCAAAACATACCAACAATCCCTTGTGATGCCGGTTCTGAGAATAGGCCCACCCATGCTTGAAAGGGTAGTTACCCATTACCTTGGGCAAGTAGATCAAACATTTTCTTAATCGCAAGAGGGAAAACCGGAAGTGGCTTCTCAAAGCACTAGAAGATGGCCCTTATGTGTTTAGGAACATCACACAACAGGTTCAATAATACCAAAGGTTGCAAGACGTAGAGGATCTTCAAGGAGATGACCTTATTGTAACTTTGATGCGGAAATGGAACCATGAATATGATTCTTCTTTCTTATTCCTAATAGATTTACTATTCTGTGGATTCTTGTAGACGGCCTAGGAAATGTGGCTCGTGTTGAACGTTTATTGAATGGGAACTATACCAAAACCAAGTTGACAGAGAACGCGGTTTTACAAATAAATTTGATCAAAATTTTGTTGCTGAACCAGGAGTGTCAATAGTTTCAGTCTAACAATCGTTTGCTCAGTTAATGAATAATTTGGAACGAAACAACATGAAGTTTCCTACTGTCTTCAATTAACTCAAAGTTTTGAGAGTTTGACCAACAGAATGGTTTTAAAATGTGCTGACTCTAGTGCGTTTGGCTAAACGATTGACCAGTATATTCGTTTTGATAATCTTTTTGTTGATCTTTCGCAATTGAGAAATTTGGTTAATCTTCCAAGGCAAAGAAGTTAGAAATAGTCTCAATGATCTTTGTCTCTAGTAGACACACACGGCGGTTCATCTTCCAGAAACACCTCTTCTTATTTTGTGACACATCCTTATCTGTAGTTGATTATGCATGAAGAGTAATGAGCAGGATGATGTTCACAAACCATTCTGAAGCTTCCCCTAAGAATCTGCTATGTTGTACTTGCAAAGCCCTTACTTAAAAGTTCTTTAAACTCCAACTAAAACAATCCAGTCTTTCGTGCTTCGTCTAATTACACAGAAATCCAGCAGTCGTTCAGGTGACAGGGTGAATATTCAAGCAGAATTCTGGTAATGTTGGAGAAATAATAGCCGAGCTTATGTTCTAGGAGAAGTTGTTGAGGGAATGATGCTACAAATGAGACTGCAAATGTTCTAAGGATTGTTGAGCTCCGACTCCAGGCAATACTTCACGGGGTCAATGCTATACTGCGGTGGAAAAGACCATTATGCGAGGAATTGTCCCAAGCCAAGGTTCTGTGATTCGAAGTATTTAATATAGCAAATGTTGTGGCAAAAAACAGGATGGAAGCCGGTGGAATCTTACCGATGGCAGAATGATTTTCTCTTTGATGATGCTTCAAGGATGGATGAAATTGAAGAACTCAGTGCAAACATATGCTTAATGGCTAGAATTCGAACCAGATGATCAACATTCTGATGATGAGCAATAGATATGCGTCTGCCTTTGTAAGTGAAGGTACAATTCTTCATCCATTAATGAAATGATGAAACATATGTATCCCAACTCATACTAAATTATTATGTACCATTGATGATGATCAAAATAATAGCAATTTCATTTGATTTTGTCAAAGGAAATGTTAATAATGGCAGTGTTGAAAAAGATACACGTGTTTATGATCAGTGTGCATTAGAAACACTTACTAGGAATGCATATGATGAAGCTGCAAAACAACAAATATTTGCTCAAAAGGTCCAACAACAAAATATGACTTTGACCAGTCAGCATTGCAGAGGTATAGGAAAGGCATCGGGTTTTGTTGGAAAACATAACCAAGATAACAATTATCTATAGAATTTTCTTGAGCTGATGAAAGGGCAAAAACGTGTTCAAAAACAAGCTGAGTCTCAATTGTATCGTGATCGAGATATTATTCGAGATCTCGAAAAACAACGAGATAAGTTGAGTCAAGAGGTCAAACATTTCAAACAGAAAATGAGGAATTACAACAATCACATTTAATTTTAAAAAGAAAAATGAGTGAAAACGAGGATAAGTATCATGATACTATTCTTGATCTTGAGGAAAAACTGAAAAAGAATGTTGATTTGTTTTTGAAAATTGGTAATTCTTTACAAGCAATGTTTATGCTCGGTCCAAAACCATTGTCTGTTTATGATCAACAATTAAAACATGGTTTGGGGTATCCGAATCCCTTATACTCTAGACCAAGCAATTTCACGAACTGTCCAAGTTTTATTTTTGCATCTAGGACGGTAATATAGAAATTCCTTTGATAGTTAGAGATTCTGAGTGAAACTTCTAGTGGATGCACTTCAAAAGCCAACAAAAAATGAATAAAAAATGAATGATCCAATTACTGTTGCGAACAAACAAAATTGTTGGACAATTGATTACAAACAATTGAATGCGCTTTATAACGAGTTTGTTTCTCAAAAAGAATCATTCGTTGAACCAACATGTTCTTCATCTTCTTATATTCCCTTTGTTAAGATTATGATAACCAAATCATGCCAAATGAGTTTCCCCTTTGATAAAGGAATTATTAATAAAAAGTTGGATTTGAAAAGTTGTTTCTGTTGATAAAACAGAACAGTAAAAGGGCAAGTATGTTTTATACATCACAGGAAGAAATAGCTCTTAATGATTTTTGTCGAGATCAAGTTAAACCACTTCTTAATGAATTACTAGATTACTTTGATGGCTTTCAGAATCTATTTCAAAGGGATATAAAAGAAATGAAAGATGCGTTTGAGCAAAATGATGTTTATCTTGATGAGATTGAAAGGCAAAATGATTGTGAATGTATCAACTTTTGGAAGTATTCACTCAAACTTGTTATTGAGCCCAATGTGTGTTGTTAAACCATGAATGTGTTGATAAGTTTCGTACATGATGAACTTGAACAAAGTCAAAAGAAAATCTTTAGAGATTCAAGGAGGTTGGAAAGCAAGAATAAAAATTCTTGAGAAAGATGTTCAAAGATGTGAAAAACAAAGTGTTGATTTTAAGTTTGAAAATTGAACTTGAAAAAGAAAACATAATGGGAATTCTTCGAGAATAAAAAACTTCAAAACCTCTTGATTTTTCTTGGATTTATAGATTACTAGAAAATTGAGGGAGAGTAACGTGTCTATGGATTTTAAAGTACAATCTTTGATAAATGAACGAGATAATGCCAAGAATGCAATATAAAAAGCTTTTCGATTCAATCGAAAGAATCGGTCTCAATACTCAAAAGGAAATGGATGAGTTTAATTACTCACGGTCTCTGACGAAAATCTATGCATATGGTGATATTCGTGCTGAGAATCAGAACTTTTTGTTACCTTATTTGAGTTGAAAAGGCTAGATTCGAAAAATGGTGAAAATAGTTAGTCTGTGAATCTAAGTTTAAACATAGACACATGGTTCTCAATCTTTTCTTTGTGTCACACCCTTAAATAAAAATGCTTCTCAAAAGCAGACGGTTGTTTTAAAAACAAAAGAAAACCATGTTGAGTCAAAACCAGTCACTTCACAGACTTCACATAACAAACAAACAGGGACACATCAAAACACAAATGTCATTAGCCCTGGAATGTACAGAGTTGTCACACAACAAGAATCACAAAACAAACAGACTAAGGAATGTGTTATCTTATACAGGAATGAATAGCCTACATTAGTGTGAAAAGACCAAAGAGTAGAGATTCACATGTCAAGACCAATGTCTTAGATGTCTCTAAGAATGAAGCAAAGAAAGAAGCAGTTTATGTTAGGAAAAATAAGCAAACAGATAATACATTTGCTAAAGTTGTGTCAAACAAGGAGAATGTAATTGATGTTGCTGTTGCAAACGCTTCTAAAGCGAAAACTTTGTTATGTGTTTCTTGTATGCAAAATGTGCTTATTCCTTGTCATGATAAATGTGTTGCTAAGCATAAATTGAATGTGCATTCGAATGCTCGTAGAACCTTCTCTGTTAATTCTAGGATACCAAAATCTTCTAAAACTACTTTTGTAGCTCACAAGACTAGGTTTTCTGAGAAAGCGACACAATCTAAGACTTTAGATACTACTTCTGTAGCTTCCAAATCTAAGATTGATGAAGCAAGTGCATCAAAAGCTAGAGATAAGGTTTCTAGTGCATTTAAGAAAAGAAAAAAGACAACAATGCGTGATGAATCCATTAAGCTCGTTCTTGCTAAACAAGATTCGGACAAGTAGATTATGGCAAAAATGGTTTGAATCACAACTATGTTATGTGGACACCTGTTAACACAAAGCCACATGCTCATACTAATCCTTCGAATACGAAACCACTGGTTTCAGTTAAGAGATGGATAGTCAAATTGCCCAGTTGTCCATGTGTTGGTTCTTCTTGTGTTGCAGGTAGTCCAGATCGTTATATGGGTTGTTGATTAGTGTTGTGCAAAAGCATTTGATGGGTGATCGTTCACCTATTGAGTAAACTTCGTTGAAAAGTTCTGGGAAAACTGTTCGCTGTGGAAATGACAACTTTGCAGCTATTATCAGGCTATGTGATTATATTACATGGCAATTAACTATTGTCATGTATATTATGTTGAAGGTCTTGGACACAATCTCTTTAGTGTTGGACAATTTTGTGATGGAGATTTGGAAGTGGCTTTTCGTTCTAATACTTGTTATGTTCGAAATTTGGAAGGAGATGATTTGCTCACAGGCGGACGCGATTCAAATTTATATACTATCTCCATCTCAGACATGGCTGCTTCTTCACCCATTTGTCTAATGTCCAAAGCAACTTCAACAAAGTCATGGTTATGGCATCGACGGACTCGGTCACATCTTAATTTTGGCACCATAAACGATCTTACCAAACTTGACTTGGTTGACGGTTTACCAAAGTTCAAATATGAAAAAGATCATCTTTGTTCTGCTTGTGAAAGAGGAAAAAGCAAGAAAGCTTCTCATCCACCTAAATTGATTCCAAGTGATTACTCCAAATTGGAATTACTTCATATGGATTTGTGCGGTCCAATGAGAGTAGCTTCGGTCAATGGAAATAAGTATATTCTTGTGATAGTGGATGATTTTTCTAGATTCACGTGGGTTTATTTTCTTCGTTCGAAAGACGAAACTCTAGAGATCATCAAGAAATTCATTGCTCAAGCTCAATTGAATTACAAAGCCAAAGTTTGCAAGATTCGGACTGATAATGGCACTGAATTCAAGAATGCAACTCTCAAAGCTTATTATGAAAAGTTAGGCATTATGCAACAATTTTCAATTGTTCGCACACCTCAGCAAAATGGAGTAGTAGAACGACGTAATCGTACTCTGGTTGAGGCTGCTCGCACAATGCTTATTTTTCGAGGTTACCTAATTTCTTTGGGTGAAGCAGTTGATACAAAATGTTTACTCAAAAAAACGGTCATCATCAGCACACGACCAAATAAAACACCTTATGAGCTGTTACGTGGACGAAAATCCAAATGTTGAGTATTTTCATGTGTTTGGCTCATTGTTTTATCTGACAAATGGCGATGTGATCTTGGAAAAATGAAACCTAAAGCAGACATTGGGGTTTTTATTGGTTATTCGGAAACATCAAGAGGTTTTCGAATCTATAACCGTCGCACCAAAAGGATTATGGAGACTATTCATGTCAAGTTTGATGAGCTTACAGCAATGGCTTCTGAACATGGTTTGTTTAGAACCCGAACTTCAACGATTTAATAATCAAAATTCATCAGATAACTTAATGAATACTACTTCAAAAGAGGATTTGGATAATTTGTTCGGCTCAAAAGTTTGATGATTATATGAAGCGAAATCTTCTAATTTATACCTTCAATTCTGCCTGCACAACCGACTCACGATCCAAGAAGACTCCCTTCTCATTTCAATCATTGTTTGACACATCATGAAGCTTCCTCTGTTGTCCACAACATTGACGAACAAACTTCTCCAATCTCTTTAAGAAGTCTGATGAATTCAATCAAGAGTTTCTGCTGATTTTTGATGGTCAATACACAGTTTGTTCCATATGATTTCTGATCATGAGGAAAATTAAGTCAGCATACAAAAATCTCGAACCATCAAATGTGCAGAATTACTTCAAATGTGCAGAATTCCATCAAGTACAACCACGACTCATATTTGGACAAAAGATCATCCTCTAGACCAAGTTATTGGTGACCAATCCCATCCTTATGATCGTCAAACAGCATACATACCGATTCTAGAGGTTTGTCATAATATATATTTTTTCATGTATGCATTAACCGTTAGCACTAGTAGAACCAAAGTACATCAATGAAGCTATGGGCATCATATTTGGATCTGGTCTATGCAAGATGATGTTGATATCTATTTGAAAGACTTCAAGTTTGGGGAATTGGTTCCTCACGACTAGTAACGGTAAGAATGTTATTGCTATCAAATTGGCTTTGGAAGAATAAAGTGTGATGCAGTAAATATTGTGGTTCTGGAATAAATATCGTCTTGGGCTAAGGTTTTAAGCAAGAAGAAGCATTGATTTTGAGGAGTCATTTGCTCTGTTGCTCGTTCTTGAGGCTGTTGTCGGTGTTCATTTCTCTTGCTGCTCATAATGAATATCACAATCTTTCAAATGGATGTCAAAAAAGGCTTTTCTCAAAGGGTCTTTGAAAGGAAGAAGTTTATGTCAGCCAACCGAAGGGTTTATTTGATCTGAATTTCTATATCACGTCTACATGTTGAAAAAAGCTCTATACGGTCTTAAGCAAGCACCTCGTGCATGGTTGTAAAGATGATTGTAAAAGCACATCAGAAGGAGTGCAATTTTTAGGTGGAAAGCTCGTGAGTTGGAGTTCAAAGAAACAAGATTGTACGGCGATGTCTACTGCAGAAGCTGAATATGTGTCATTGTCTGCATGCTGTGCTCAAGTGATATGGATGCGATATTCATCTGCTGACTATGTATTTAAAATAAAATTAGATTTCTGATGTATTGTGTGATTCCAAGAGGACCATTGCTATTTCATGCAATCCAGTCCAAACATTCTAAGGACAAAGCACCATTGAACATCCGGTATCTTTTTATTAAATAGAACCACTTGAGAGGGGTTACTGTGGAAATTTACTTTGGACGGAACCAAAATACCAACTAGCGGATCTCATTTCACTAAGGCGCTTCCAACAAAGGAACGCTTTGTGAATCTAGTTCATCGCATTGGTATGAGATGTATGACTCCAACTCAGTTGGAAAGTCTGACAAAGTTATCTTCGTAAAAAGATCATACATCACAAACATGTACATAAATATTTCAAAAATAACAAAAAGATTTGACACATTTTTCTTATTAAAAAAAACAAACAAAAACATAATTTAAAAAGAATTACAATCTTTTGTTTCATGATTCCAAGTTTCTTATTAAAACCTTTTACATGAAAAAATACGGAATTCTTGATCAAGGGGGAGTTCTTCCAATTTTTCATTCACAAACATCATTTTTGATAATAAACCTCCTGATGAGAAAATTGGATATGTTATATTTTCGAGGGGGGAGTTTTAGTTGAAAAAGTAACAATTTTTTATTTTCGGACTATGAATTTTACATAATTGTTTATTTCAAGAGGGGATTGGTCATTGTTTAAGGGGAGTTTGTGTTAAATCTCACAAACAAAAAAATTGGAAATGCTAAAGTACAAGGATGAATGTGTAAATTTTCAAATTTTTTAGGTAAAATTACTAAAGTCAGGGACTGAATGTGACAATTTTTCAAAAGTTTTCGGTAAAAGTTAAGTACAGGGACTGAAAATGACAATTTTCCAAACTGTTTTCGGTGGCTATATAAAGGACTTTTAATTTCATTTATTACTTTTCTTTTACCGAATCCCTTTTACCGAAGGTTTGTTGTAAGGTAAATCTGATTTTCGTATCTAATGTTATTTACAACGGATTGTAATTTCACTTCTTACTCAAACGTAAGTGGATATATATGTCTTAGGTTTATTGAGTAATTTGGGATTACCCGAGTTGAACTCGGTAAGTTGGAAGTTTTACCGGTTTGTGTTATGATAATGTTTTGTAGCTTATGATAGTGTGCGCATAATCTTAGGCTTAGATTTAGTGTAAAAAGTGACTTAAGGCCATAAAATGATCATAGAATGGTTAGGATTAAGTTTTGATTAAACTCGGTAGTACATTACCGAATCTGTTAATTTACCGAGTTTAGTTCTTTGTGCACAGGTTATAATCTGTCAATGATTTAAATACTTAGATGATATTAAGTTTATGGTAACAAAAGTCATTATTTTGAAATCTCCAGTAAAAATGTCTATTGTCAAAATCGGGTAAGGTCAACTGGTCAAACTCGGTAGTAAAAAAAAAAAGAGTCAAAACTCAGTAGAGCGTTTAATGGTGGAAAAAAAAACAGTGTTTAATTGTTTGTGGTTCTACGCGAGAAAGTGTTTTGTTTATGATACTGTTGTTTTGCTTCCTGATTGTAATGCTTAATTGTTATGTGTATGTCTGTGGAAAAAAAAAAACCAAACGATCAGTTCTTATACTGTGCTGAAAATTAACAAATAATTTTTGGCAAAGAAGAAACAAGTTTTAATGTAATGTATATGCTGATGGATCTATATGTCGATTCGGTATTATTGTTTAATGTGGACTAAGTCCCATGTCCGGGTTTTTTTTGACCATTTTCTTGCACTTTGAACCAGAGATGAGGATATCCGGGTGAGTGACTTAGTGTCAATTCAATAGTTGAAATTAGTTGTGTTTGTATTATGGTTTTAGGCCTCATAAATCAATGTGTGAAAGAAATCAAAGTTTTTTAACTTGAATATGTGAATTTCAAATCTTAATTGTTATAAGTGGACTTAGGGTCATGTCCAGGTACGGCAGTCCGTTTCTGCAATGAACAAAATGAGGATCTGGTGAGTGACTAGTGTCATTCAGTTGTGGGTTTGTGATTACATTATTCAATGTTATCAACATCATGAAAAGTTTTGCCACACGATTTTTGAAAAAGTTCTCAAAATCTGTTATTGTGTCAAAATGATACTCTTTTCTTAAAACAATTTATAAGAAAAGTTGAAGGTAATTCTCTTAATTTTTCATAACTGTGTCTTGATTCAAAATCAAAAGACGAAATTCTACATCACTTCTTGAGAGCAGTATCATGTTCACAACGAATTTCTGGGTGAGAGGATATTCTAAAAACAAAAGAGTAGAGATGCTAAATCCCATACGCGGAAAAAAGCAAATCAAAAGTGTGTTCGAAAAAGAAATGCCAGAAGAACACACAAAATTGGTAATAAAGCAAATAATTCGAATAACAGCATTTGAACATGTGCTAGTAAAGCAAGAAAGAACGAGCACATGTAGAGAACAAACTGATCAAAAATATGTTCGAAAAGGAATTGCTAGGAACATATAAAAACAGAACATCGAGGAAAAGACAAAAATTTCAAAGAATTATTTGTTTCCTAACACCTCAAATGTATTCATTTAGTTATCTTCATGGCAATAACAACCTACAGATGCAGCTGATGTTATCATCCAGATGAATCTGTGTCCTCAAACAAGCGATTATGACCCTTATGGATGCAAACCAGAAGGTGACTCATGGCGCATGTGCAATGTCCATCACGAGAGCAATATTCTGATAATTTTATTAAGATCACCGTTATGATTCGCATTTGGCAGCTTCAACATCTGTTACCTGGGATTTATATGGCACAGTGTCTAGATACTTTGTAGAAGCAACGGATCAAAGCATCGATTCAAGTTCTTGTAATAGAAAAGAGCTTACACTTACTATGGATGACTTCAGAATAATCTTTCATCTTCCACAAGCAAATGATAACAATCATGCTTCGTTTGTGCCACCACCATCATTCTCTGATATAGTTCCATTTTACAAACAAGTGTTGAGCTTTACAATGGAACTCAAGATGTTTCTAATTTCAAAATACCTGGTCTTCTACAGCCTGGGCAGACGTTATGCGAGATATTCTCCAAGTGATTGAACTAATCGACAGTTACGGATGGGGACCAACCGCCGTTGCAGATAATGCAAAAATGTTTATACTGCTTTTGAATAAACCTTTCTTGGTGGATTATGCGGAGTTATGTGGGAAGGCAATTTACTATTGCTTTCCTCCTGGTCACTTCGATCCCACCCCACGATTTTAGAAGATCTCATACAGTCTTTATATGACTATTCTTTTTACTGACATTTCAAGACGTGCTCGAGATGCTATATCACAATCTGCAAGATGATTGATTATTATGAAAGCATATCTTCAATTCCAGGAAGAGAAACAAAAACAAGGTTGGATGTGGATACCAGCATGGATGATCCAGATGAGTGATGCTTACGGGGCTTTATAGATGTATGCAGAGGTGTTTTGTGGTAGTTGTTCCTTGACTCCAGTCCAGACGACTAAGTCTACCCAGGGAACGCATAGGACACCTAGCGCCCCTAGGTCACCTAACCCTGCTACGGAGACGAGCTGAGTAAGTTTTCCAAAAATGATTATTTATGAATCGTTTTTGAATATCGTCAAGGCCAAATTCGTGCTACGACTAACACCACCTGTTTCCAGTGCCCTTGAGCGGAAAAAAGTGATGATGATGATTTTACAAGACATGCTTTAAAGTAAGTCTTGCTGAGCACCATGAGCCTGTGAAGAACAAGAAGCAGAGAAAATGTGGCATTGGTATACGAAGCATTGACAGATGAGGCGATGTGAAGCTTGTTGAAGATCCTGAGAATGTTGATGATAGTTCACCCCCTAGGCATGATGACACATCTATTCCCGGCACTAGGTTAGAGCCCAGGGTGATAAGGAAAGTTCCGGATGGTGGGATGGTTTCTGGAAAAGGAGAAGATAGAGCTACAAAGGAACGGAGGTGGAAACCAGGATTAAGATACTCCAATGATAGATGTTACCAATATTGTTATACCTGTAAATGTTGATGATGAAGAAGATGAAATAACTGATGAAGTGTTTGAATTAAGGAGAAGAGCGAAAGGGAAGAATGTAGAGGAGTCTAGGATTTCACCAATTCCATCACCAACTAGTTCACCTAGGAATCTCTATACTCTGTTGTTATTCGGATACCGAGAAACTCAGTAGGAATTGATGGTTACTCATCCTACACCATCATCAGGTTCATTTGCACCAAAGTTCACAAAAATCAATCGTCTTCTATCATTGATCAAGGCAAACCAATCGTATTCTAAGTACAAGGTTTCTTTCCACGAATAACAGGGTCGGATATGGTTACTTATTTGCACATCTCAAGAAAAGGTTCATGCCCCAACGGACATTAAAGTGATCAACTTGATGATAATCTACCTGTATGTCATGTGGAATGCTACCCTCGTTGGTGAAAGAGAAAGTAACGGAGCAAGTTAAGAAGGAAGTTCCTGCGCAAGTTCGAGATCAAGTTCTTGTGTATCTTGCGGAAGGGTTGATTCTAGAAAGAAAACAACTAAAGAAGAGACGAAAAGATTAATATCTAAAGCTATCTTGCAAGAATGTGGGTGTATGCAGGCACATATATCATCACAGATTCAAAATGCAATTGACATGCTATTCCTTCTTTAGTTCGATGCATCCTGTATGCAGTTTATGTCGGTCATATTCTTCATGTTTAATCCGGCACAAGTTCAATCATCCTCTATTCCAGAACAACAATATCAATTGTACCTTGCTATGAAGGCTGATCCTCTGTTACAACAACAAGACATAGCAATCTGGTTGGCTCTCCAGATGAAGTTTGAGAAGACTCAAGTACCACAAACTGCTTGTAGATATTCTGCATGTTCGCACATGAGGATCAGCGATCCTCATGATGATGGATCATCCTGAGGGGGGAGAATAGTGCAAAAAGGCAGAAGACATCGGAGTATGAAGCATATGTATCTGGAGAGTCATCATCTGGACAAGATAATGTAGAGGAACCAGGTCCTTCTACTTCAGGTAATCAAGAACAAGATGATGAATTTGATTTTTGGACTGAATCTTATGCTTCTGATGATGATGAGATTCCAACTAAGCAAGTATCACAAGACATCATGGAAGAGATATCTTTGGTGACAATTGATGAAAGCTAAGTTGAAGAAGATGGCGGATGAGATGCTAAGACAAAGAGTACATCAGGAGTATGAACTCAGTAACACATTGATCAGATGAAGATTTCTTGCAAAGTACATTGTTTAGGGATACAGCGACAGAATAGGTAATTATTGTCTCTCCGCATCCACGAAAGATCACACCATTAGTTCAAAGTTGTCAAAGAGATCCTAAAGCTCCAACACTATCTTTGATCAATCAAGACCTTTTGTACTTGAAGAAAGGAAATTTAGGTCCTGACAAGATCGTTTTGTCACTTCATAAATTTCAAGCATTTGTTCTTCAATGATGATGATATTGATGAACGGACTTCCAGTTGGGTTAATAGTGTATAAGAAGTTTAATCCTTATGCAAGATTTGGTGTGAAAACTGGAAGAATCTCACGCGAGAATCTTCTACATAAGGAGACATAAGCAACCTGTAAGACCGAAGGAGTGACTCTATTCAAACTCTAAGGATGCTTCGGTCATCCATGGACATATGGGAATTGGCGTCATGAACATAAGTTTATCACAGAGATTGTGGACAAGAAGAGCTAATGATTGCATAGTGTCAATAAACCGAGTCCAAATTACAAGAATCTTAATAAGATGAAATTGAAGGACTTGTATCTGCTGATCGTGAAATAAAAGGGTACATTGATTATGATAATAACATGCATTGCTACTGGTCTCTATTAGTGTCATTCAGAAGTTCAGTGATATGGGTAGAGTACATGGTTTCAACTTGGAATAAAGCTATCAACAGAAGATTAATCTTACTGCACCAACAATTACATTCCCAGGAATTGAAGAATATGATGTGTTTTCTATTGTCTATGAGCCCGTACATGGAATCATTTACACTAATAGCAAGAAAGAGAAAAGGGTGATGAGACTTCAGAGATACATAAGTTTTGTGATGCAACACTTGACGAAGAACGCTTAAAGACTAAAGGAGTTTATTATAATTGATTGTGTGTCAAGTTATGGCTATGTGCGAAAGAAACTCACAAATGATGAAGTTGAGTTTCTTTAAGTTATTTGGAAAAGAGTTTGAAGTTCGATTGAATTATCGAGATCAAATGAGAAGATGGGAGATGTACGTGAATGGAAGACCACTTGGACCAAGGAGGGAACGCCCAGAATAATCGACCCTTAGGGGGAGATTGTTAGGTTTATGAAAAGTGTCGATTATGTGGTTTTATTATATTTTGTTATTAGACTTTATTTTTTTTAGTTTAATATAGCTTGTAATAAGGTTTATTATGCTTTAAAGTAAGAAATTGCTATAAACCAAAGGTCTAGGGACTAGCTATTGTCAAGTTAGGAAATAAGGAAGGGAGCCTCCCTCCCATTGCCTATTAAATAGCTTAATCTTTACATTAGAGGGTGATGCTTTTGTAACTAACTTCATTTTTCCTCCATAATAAGATTTGAATTTTCCTTCACTTGCCTCATTCTTTCTATCTTACATGTTGATTGTTGATTCAAGATTCATGTGCTATCAACAAAATACTAAACCTCCCGAACGATTCTTTGAAAAGTTAGCAATAGTATTTTGTGGATAGAGTTAGAAATTCACAAGCTTTAAAAACCACCTCATTTCCCATTTCAAAACTTTTCCCTTTTTTTGATTTTTAAGTTTACTACTTACAATTATTCAAATTTCTGTGTGACATAATGTATTGCTTTCATTATTCATTGATAACTTTTAGGATCACGGAACAAAAAGCACAAAAAGTGTCCAAATGGATAAATTCATCGTCCCTGACTTTCACCTCTCCAAGCCAAGCTTAAAAACAAGATCAATGCAAAATACAAGTTATGATGCTAACACTACTCATAAAAGCTAATTGTGTACTTACTTTTCCTCCCTTATCTAATTTTCCTCTAAGGTTCTTATAAGCATTATTGGTGACAAATAAATTATGTCCTTATTTAACTT
This sequence comes from Tanacetum coccineum, assembly GCA_026074375.1. Taxonomy (NCBI): domain Eukaryota; kingdom Viridiplantae; phylum Streptophyta; class Magnoliopsida; order Asterales; family Asteraceae; genus Tanacetum; species Tanacetum coccineum. Next base: position 24,660 of record BQNB010052546.1, read on the forward strand.
AATAAGTAACCCGGTTTAGACTATTAATAGTTTGAAATCCTTTCCTAAAGAGACGATGTGGTGAAAATAAAGTCCACATTAAGGTTCTAAATTCGCATGATTTAGGGGTTATCCTTTTTATTTCATCCGAAACAACTCAACTACGAGTCCAGAGATGGAGGCTTTATTTAGATAATCCCAGAGTCAAAATTTGGCTTTATTATTATTATTATTATTTAGCAATATTAAAACTCGATTCCTTTAGAGCTGCAACATCGGTAAGTGAGCCGGCAAAATGCAGCAAACATATTTCGAACCTCGGTAATTTCCTCGACCTTTTAGAAGGCTGCAACATCGGTTGTGAGCCGGCAAGATGCAGCAAACTTTTATCAGTCTTGGATTATTATTACTATGTGCCTTATTTGAAGTATTACCACTTACGGTTGTGAGCCGATCAAAGAGGTTTGTAAACTTTTATAAGCCCACAGTTTTTATTATTATAATTATTACCTCCACCTTTTAAACGACTGTCACATCGGTATGCGAGGACCGCTTATGATCCAGACAGACCTTAGGTTTTAAAAACTCTCAGGTTTCCCGTATATACATAGCTTTTAAAATAGAATAGTCAAAGTTCAAAAGCATTTTTTTGAATTTAACAAAAAGAAATCTATTTATTAATTCAAACTTAATATTAAACATTTATGCAATTGTAACCCTCGACCTTTTAGAAGGCTGCAATATCGGTTGTGAGCCGGCAAGATGCAGCAAACTTTTATCAGTCTTGGATTGTTATTCTTACTATGGGCTTTCTTTAGAAGACTACCACATCGGTTGTGAGCCGACAAGAGGTAGTAAACTTTTATCAACCCATAGCTTTTATTATTATTATTATTTTATTTTATTTATATATATATTTTTACTTTATATAGATAAGACTTCTTTTTGAAAAACTAATTTTTGCTATATTCTACATAAAAATTGTTGATTTAAGTTTAATCTCCAAAAACAACACGTATTAAAAAAAATTTATATTTTTCGGTTAGGAGCTTATGGGAGAAAAAGCCACAAATTACATTTAAGATTTCCAAATAATCCTTGTTTAGCATCCTACTCATACTTAACTCTATCATTTTTCGTTCTTCGCAAAAATTGCGAATGCTTAGCCTAAAAGTTAAGGAAAAAGCTAGAGCTTAACATGCTCGATCGGGTCAAAATTTACTCTTATTCTTACCCAGCAAGAAAGTCAAAATTGTGACAAAAACACTTATTTTATTTTTTTGAAAATTTTAAAATTTTTTTTCTTCATATTTTTGAAAATTTTGTGGGAAAACGGGGGTACGTGAGAACAACGGGTAAAAGTAGGTAAGATAATATCGAAGATATACTACCCCATACTAGAATCAAACATTGTCCTCTATGTTTCCTAGCCTAAGACTTAAAAACCCCATACTAGAATTCAAAAAGTCTAATGCATAACTCAAACATGAAGAAAGTATCACAAATATCTTAAGCCGTTTATCAAGTGTGCTACAAGATAAATGTTAGACGATAATAATCTTTAGGATATCGGATTTCCCCAAACTAATGGCAAGCAAAGGCTAGGAAGCTCGAGTGGACCGGGACAAAACACCGAACACGAGAGTCTTCAGAAAATTTGGGATCAATCCTGCAAACAATCACAAGTACAAACAACAAACACAAAGAACGGAAGAGTACAAGCCTCCTCACAACACATTAGAAGCTAGAAAGAAAAATAGAAAATGGATAAGCATGGGGTGCCTCCCACGAAGCGCTTTGTTTTTGGTAACCGAGTCACATAGCTTGACTCGATCCCTGAATTCATTCGTCCTTAGGGAAAGTTTGGAGATCCTAGACTACCTTGGGTGGTAAGTCCCCTCCGAAGTAATGCTTCACACGATGACCATTCACCTTAAAGTTTAGACCATCGGGTTGAGATAACTCGATGGTTCCGTATGGAAAAACTTTGGTGGTGGTGAAAGGTCCTGACCAACGAGTTTTAAGCTTTTCCGAGAATATATTTAGACAAGAGTTGAAGAGTAAAACTCGATCACCAACATTGAAAATGCAGTTTTTGATCTTAGAGTCGTGAAGCTTCTTCGTCCTCTCTTTATATATCAAATAATTCTCGTAAGCTTGATCACGAAGCTCATTAAGTTCATTAAGTTGAAGCTTCTGGTGAACACCCGCGGTTTGAAGATCGAAATTAGCATGTTTCAAAGCCCAATATGCTTTATGCTCTAACTCGATAGGTAAATGGCAAGACTTTCCGTACACTAGTTTGTAAGGCGTACAACTAATCGATGTTTTAAAAGCGGGACGGAATGCCCATAAAGCGTCATCTAGTTTGTCGGACTACGAGGAACGATTTTCTCTAACCGTCCTCTCAAGAATACGTTTCAAACCGCGATTGGACACCTCCACTTGACCGCTCGTTTGAGGGTGATAAGCGGTAGCAAGATGATGAGTGACCCCATACTTAGACATTACTTTAGCAAATTGATCATTACAAAAATGGGTCCCATGATCGCTTATAATAGCTCTAGGTGTTCTGAATCGGGCAAAAAGAGATTTCAAAAACTTAACTACAACTCGAGCATCATTTGTGGGGAGCGCCTTCGCTTCCACCTACTTTGAAAGATAGTCAACGGCTACGAGGATGTATTTATTCCCATGTGAAGACGGAAATGGTCCCATAAAATCGATACCCCATACATCAAAGATTTCACAAACTTGGATAGCGTTTTGAGGCATCTCATCTCGTTGTGAAATTTTGCCTTGTCTTTGACACGTATCACAAGATTTGATCATAGTATGGGCATCTCGATATATGGTCGGCCAAAAGAAACCGGCATCAAATACTTTTCGAGCGGTGAGATTGGCACTATGATGGCCCCCGGTGGGTCCTTCATGACAAGCTTTGAGGATATCATTAGCTTCTTGCCCATGCACACATCGTCGAATGATTTGATCCGCACAAATACGAAAAAGATAGGGATCATCCCAAAAGTAATGTTTAACGTCCTTGAAAAACTTCTTCTTTTGTTGAGTTGTCATTCCTTTGATGATAAAATTCCCCGCATGGAAATTTGCATAGTCCGCAAACCATGGGGTACTTTCACTAGATATAACACCAAGAGTCTCTAAAGGAAAATTTTCATTTATGTCTTTGTTTTCTAACACATCCTTATGAGGATTCTCAAGTCTAGATAAATGATCCGCCGCGAGGTTCTCACTTCCTTTTTTTATCACGGATGGTGATATCAAATTCTTGTAGGAGGAGCACCCACCGGAGCAACCTCGGCTTGGCATCTTGTTTATTCATAAGGTATTTTAAAGCCGAGTGATCCGTATACACTATGCTTTTAGATAAGACAAGATATGGCCGAAACTTCTCAAAAGCATATACTACGACAAGCATTTCCTTTTCCGTGGTGGTGTAATGAATTTGAGCTTCGGTCATTGTCTTACTAGCATAATGTATAGGCTGAAAATGCTTCGTCTTTCGTTGTCCCAAAACCGCACCAATCGCGAAATCGCTTGCATCGCACATGAGTTCGAAAGGTAGGTTCCAAAAGACAACTAAGATCGGAGCTTCGGTAAGCTTCTATTTAAGAGTCTCAAAAGCATCAATACAATCCTTAGAAAACACAAACGGTGTTTCCTTCTCAAGAAGATGAGTCATAGGTCTAGCTATTTTGGAAAAGTCTTGGATAAAACGTCGGTAAAAACCTGCATGACCTAGGAAACTCCTAACACCTTTTACGGTAGTCGGGTGAGGGAGCTTAGCGATAACATCGACTTTAGCACGATCGACCTCAATTCCTGACTTTGACTTTGAAATTTTATGCTTTGTGTCTTCACACCGTTTTAGCATCTTTTCTAAATTAGAGAGGCATGAATCAAAACTATCCCTAAAAACCGAGAAATCATCCATAAACACTTCCATGGTCTTTTCGATCATATCATGGAATATGGCCATCATACACCGTTGAAAAGTACCGGGAGCATTACACAAGCCAAATGGCATGTGAAAGTAGTTTTCTCTTGGTCTTGGGATCTATTGGCATTTGGAAATACCTTGAAAATCCATCTAGAGAAAGTTCCAAACGAGCATGTGAAAGTAGTTTTCTCTTGGTCTTGGGGATTTATCGGTATTTGAAAATACCTTAAAAATCCATCTAGAAAACAATAAAACTCATTTCCGGCTAATCTTTCTAACATTTGATCCATAAATGGTAATGGAAAATGATCTTTTCGAGTTGCTTCATTTAATTTCCTATAGTCGATACAAACTCTCCACCCAGTAACTAAACGTGTCAGAATTAATTCATTCTCTTCATTAGCAACAACGGTTATTCCACCTTTCTTGGGAACACAATGCACTAGACTAACCCATGGGCTGTCGAAGATCGGGTAAATCATACCGGCATCAAGAAGTTTTAGGACCTCCTTTTTGATTACCTCGGTAAATTATAGGGTTAAGAACCCGCCATTGACGAATGAACCTGGGTTTGTAATCATCCTCCATCAAGAATTTGTGTGTACAAAAACGAGGGTCAATACCCTTGATGTCGGTGATTTTCCATGCAATGGCCCGTTTATGTGATTTAAGCACCTTTAAGAGAGCTTCTTTTTCATCATCTTTTAAACCTTATTGCAATAATCACGTGTAACATAACGATTTCTTCTAATAGGCATATAGCCAAATGAGATGTTAATTCTATTTAACTCTAAGTTCAGAGGTTCTTCCATTGAGGATTTCGCCTTGATTACTTATCCTTGCTTTAGGTCTATCGGAGGGAGTTGAAACGGGTCATTATTTAATAATTTTTCAATTAAGCAAATATCTCCCTCCGGATCACAATCAGCATGAATTTCCAGTGAAATCGAATCATCCTTGAGATAAGCTTCGATCTCATCTAAAAAAATGAATCAAAGTAAGAGTCTCAGAAGTTAGGTGGATTTGCACCAAAGAATTTATAGAAAAACCCTAGCAATTCTGGAGCATACTCCTCACAAACTTCATCAATGATGTCAATTCGGTTTACTGACTTATCATTTGTAGAGAAGTATCTTGTAGTTTGATCTAGATTAAAAGTGACGGCTTCGTTATCAACCCGAAGGGTTATTTCTTCTCCATAAACATCAATTAAGGCACGGCCGGTTCTTAAGAAGGATCTCCTAAGTATGAGAGGTACTCGAGGATCGGCTTCAAAATCTTCAACAACAAAGTCGGTAGGAAAATGGAACTTTCCCATTTTGACATAAACGTCCTCGGCGAGTCCTTTAGGATGAGTAATGGATCGATCCGCTAACTCTAAAGTCTTTCGTGTGGGGGTAAGTTCGGGTAGGGAAAGCTTTTTTCAAAAGTAAAGAGGCATAAGATTTATGCTTGCGCCAAGATAGGCCAAGGCGTGACATACATCCATTCCCAGTAAATTACATGGAATAAGAAACTTGCCGGGATCTCCAAGCTTTTCTGGTGAGCTTTTGTGAGGAGATCGCCGAGCAAATCTCAGTTTCAACGGTATCTTAGCTAATTCAAGCAATTACCTTTTCATAAGGCAAATTCCTAATCGAAGGAGCAAATCTGGCATCAAAAGTAAAACAACGCTAAGCTAAAGTCGAAGCAAATCTTGAAACATATGAAAATATTTTCTTTATGAATATGAAGCATTGTCACGTGATTTTGATCATTATACTCTCGAAGGATATGGAATACAGGTTTAGTAAGTCTTCGGAACCTCGGGTTCCGTAATTGGAATGGGGTTTCCGGAAGGGTGGGATGTGATCGGTACTTCCTTGGAAAATATGTTTACTCCTTATCCTGTCTCCTCGGTTTCTCGTTCCACTACCTTTTTAGGAGAAGATTAGTAGGAATCGAGGGTCCCTCATAAGTAACACCACTTCGTGTAGTGATTGCTTTTATCTCACCCTTCAGGTTTGGAATGGTATTACTCGGAAGAGTACCTGAAGTTGAGGCTTGGTTTTGAAAGAATCCACTTAACATATTTTGCAAGTTAGTTTGAAAAACATTTTGTTGATTCATCAAGACGGCTTGTTGAGTCTTCATCGTGTTTTGAATTTCATTCTTAAATTCTCCTTTCAACGAATTGATTTGATTTTGCATGTTTCTCATCATTTGATCATTAGTTCTCTTGTAACTTGAAAACTCATTTGAAAACTCTTGTTGAAAATGATTATTAGGAACTTGAAAATGTTGGTTTTGAAAATTTTGAGCATGATTATTTTAAACTTGAAAACCTTGATTTCCATGAAAATTGTTTCCCCGATTAAAATTATTCCTTTGACCTTGATTTTGATTATACCTATTTTGACCATTGTTTTGCACCGGAGCAAAACCGGGTGGTGCCATTTGGTTACTGAACATAGGTTTTGTAGGGTTAAACTTGATTATAAGTACCCTTTATGCCGCACAAACACTAGATTGATTATTATCGGTATTAGGACAATTGTACCAAGCATGAGGCCCACTACAAGTAACACAAATTTCCTCAACCGCTTTAACCGGAGCGGGAGTGACAACTTTTTTAGAAACAATTTCAACTAAGGTCGAAAGTTGGTCCGCAAGCTTATCAATTCTTTCATCCGTTTTACTAACACTTTCCCTAGAAGTCGTATTCATCCTAGAAACATTCAATTTGTTACGTGAATAACGAACTTTTGATTTATTCTCAATTATGTTCAAAGCCTCTCTAGTCGTTTTACTCAAAAGATTTCCACCCGCCGCGGCATTTAAGGAGTCTTGATCATTCTCGTTTAATACACGTTATAGAAGGAATCAACATAAGATAACTCCGTAAATCCGTGGTGGGGACAACTCTAAAGCATCTCCTTTAAATTTTTCCCAAGCTTCAACTAAAAGACTCCTCGATTTTGTGTAAAATGAGAAATTTCATCTTTAAGTGAGTGGTTTTCGAGGAGGGAAAATTTGATTCACAAATTTTGGTCACGAGAACCTCCCAAGTCAGATCAAATTAGGTGTTCTTTCTCGTAGCCCACAACTTTATCGTCTCCCTCGTATAAATTTGGAATATAACATCATAAGCTTTAATAACAACATCGGTACAACTCTAAATCGTGAAAGTTCGAGGTAATCCTTTGAAACTAATACTAAGAGCGTGGGGATTATCCCTCTCATAACCGGAAACTGGACTATCTATGAACTAGTAGTAACAAAATTTGTTTTTTAATCTCAAAATGAATCCTGCATTAATTACCGGCAAAACTATAGCTTCTCCATACACTTCCCGTGGTGCACGGAGTAGGCTCTTCATTTGTTCGTTCCGCCATTATGCAACTACAACGATAGTACGAAGCTCGGGTTCGACTACGTTTGGAGCACGTCCTCTATTTCGACGTCTCGGAATGGTTACGTTCGAATTATTTGGAAAATTGGAATTTCTAGTGCGCATGCACTAAACAAACAAATGAAAAGAGAAAAATATATATACACAAAAATATTTTTGTTTTACCGAATAATCAACAAACTTAGGGTAACTCCCTTAAGTAAAATTTGCAAACGGGGGACGTAGTGGGAGCGAATCGCCTTAAAAACGTTTGTCCCTTCGGGTCGTAGTTCCGTGGAACAACCCTCCTAATAGAATATTTCACAAAAGAGGTGCGCCTTTTTCGTAAGTGACACAATACGATAAATTTTTAATCTTAAGTTCGGGAACTTATTAATGGAATATTCACAAATTCTCTAGTAAGAGAATTAAATTGATGTGTATTTTAGTAATTAAGAGAATAAAAATCGAAAAATCCGGAAGAGCAAATATTTTTGTATTTTTATTTATTTATTTATTAAACTTCTACTTATAGTAAAAAGAAAAATATTTTTTTACTTTTTATATTTTTAATTTTTTTTTCAAAAGACGTAACTTTCGAAGATGAAAGGTTCTCCAAATCACGATCGACAAATTCAAACGAAGGAATCTTAATCACAAATCCCCGGCAACGGCGCCAAAAACTTGATGTATAGTTTTAATACGTATAATAACATAACGATGATGAAATTCCTAAACTACCCTTGAGGACAAAGGTAGTAAGAAAAATCACACGAAAATATATATACGTATATTTACCGGTAAGTGATTACCGGGTCGTTTACCCAAAGATTTATGAAATTGAGACTCCGTTTTAACTTGGACAATGATTTGAATGGGATTTCAAAGATTTTTGATTGATTATCTAATTTTACAATTAAAAGCAATTAAAAACATTTAAGGGAAAACAATTAAGCAACAACGAGAATTTAAAGGAACGCAACAATTAAAACCCTAATTAATCAAAAATAAATCCTAAAATTATTTTTCTAATTTTTAAAGTTTTTAACAAAATTAATTAAGAAAAATATTAAACTTTGACTAAAAATTCTAAGAAAATTCTTAAAATTACTAAAGTTATAAATATTGTATGAAAAATAAGTCCTACGAATAAGCTAAAAAGAATAGGCCAGGAAAAAGAAAATAAGCACTCGAAGTGCTTATGCTAAAAAGAGCTCAAAAATGTGTTAAAAGGTTTAAGGGTGCAACTTAGGACGTAAAAGTCCCAACGGCACGTTGGTGAGAGGTGTGTGTGTTAAGGCTTATAAAGGGTTAAGGAAGGTTGAGGTCAGGGGTTCGAGCTTGCTCACCCCTGATTTTCCTTCTTCCACTTTTTTTTATTTTTTGCAAAAACCTAAAAAACAAAGTTATAAAGCAGATAAAAATAAGCTATTTTTGTGAAATCAACTTTTTTCTAAATCACTAATAAGCTATAAAACAGCTTAAAAATCAGACAGAATTCACTTAACTACTTTTTTAACTTTTAACACAACTAAATAAGCTAGAAAACTAAGATAAGTTAGAAACAAAATCAATAAGATACTAGAAACTAGCTTCTAACCTAATAAGCTAGTTTAAACAAGAAATAAGCAAATCAAAAGACAATAAGCTGAAAAAGCACTTGGGACACAACTGAGCTCAAAACAAACAATGAGACAACTTTGAGCTTATTTTTAAGCTAGCTAATGGAACCTTATGGCAATCTAGCTTATACTACCTTAAACCCTGGCCAAAAAGCTACATGAAACAGCTTTTAAAATATATTTTGAAACTCAAAAACTTAAATAAAAAGCTATTAGAAAACTGCTTATTTCCTTAGTACATGTTGAGTGAACTTGGTATGTACTGAGTGTTCAAAAGACAAAATGGTACTTTGCAGTTTAAAAACAGATAGACAAATAAGCTCTATAAGCTGAAATAAATCTAATGAGTTAAGTCTACCCTAAAATCTACTTGATTACCAAATTTTAAAAGCTAAAACCTATTTTTAACTACTTAAATTTTGAATTGAAAAAGGCATCTTGTTTGTTTTTCTATCTGATGCATTTGACATATTTTGAACTAAAACTTAAATCTACAACTGCAGGCTAAACAACTAGATTTCTATACTAATAGAATACCAAAACAATAATAATTACACTAAAATTAACCACTAGAAATAATCATAAGCTCAAGAGCTTATGGATCTAAACTATTACCTCATATTCTATAGCTATCTAACAACTTGATCAATATTTGACATAACCAAACTAAATCCTTAAATCTTGATCTTTATAAACCTAGGTTTGAGTTTTAAAATCAGTTTAAAGGATTGTAGAACACTTGACAGTACTAACTAATGTTAGTACTGTCTTATGCCAAACACCCCTTTAAAAGGTTTAAACCCGTCTTTTAGCTTATGAATTTTAGTTTTAAAGCACAAAGCTTAGATACCAGATAGTAATCAGCTTATAAAATACCTATTTAACATTTTTAAGCAAACAAAAAGCCAGAACAATAAGCTACATTACTAAGCTATTATTTTTGGTATTTTTCACTGTTTTATAACTACTACAGGTAAAATAAGATTTCAGCTAATGAATGATAGTTTTAAGCATTAATCTACTACAATAAGCAACAATAAACAAATCTAAACAGCTATAAGCAAGTAATAAGCAATTTAAGCTAGAAATGCAATATTAAAGCTACAAACGGTAAAGTAAGAACTTACAATAGCCTTTGCTTAAACAAGGCTTACAAATGCTCCAAGAGCTGATCAACAAGCTCCAGCTTATCTTATGATAAGCTGGTTAGGTCCTGGAAGTCCTTCCATTACTGACTTCCCTTCCAATAACAAGCTGAGATACTTTTAAGGGAGGATTTGTGTCTTATTAAGCTTAGTTAAGCTTTTGTGAGCTTAACTAAGTGTAAACTAACTAAAGTAGCTTAAGAGAGCTTATGAGAAGCTTATAATCAATTTAGACATAAGTTGTTAAATGAAAAGATTCACTGAATTCAACAAGTTATAATAGAAAAACTGAATTTAATTAAGACTAAAAGCTGATTACATTACTTGAAAAGCGATTACATTGAATTTTAAAGAACAAAGCTAAAAATTACAAGCTACAAGCTAGATTAAGCTACTCCTACAAATTAAGCTAGATAAGATCCCCCTTGTGAGTGAGAGAGGTCCTTTATGTATAGGCCTGGAGAGAAGGATCTAACCTCTGCACACGCTCCCCTTGATTTGATCTTGGCCTTTCAATCATTGTCAGTCATTAGCTATTCAATCATAGCCCTTGGATTGATTTTTGTCACACGGATTGCCAAGCTGGCAATCCTACATCTTTGGAGCTCTTGTGCTTCTTTTGGCCTTGCTTTAGTGTAATTTTCCACTTATGGGTGTGTTTCTTTGAGCACACGTGTCATTCCCTTGAGGAGTCTTGGCCAATCATAGCTCTTTGATAATGTAATTATTGCTGACTCATTGCACTTAGAACTTGGAATCTTTTGTTCCATGCTGGACGAATGAAGGAGTGGGTTAATTGGATTTTAAATGGGTAATTTTGATGATGACTAATTGGGGGAGACGGTGAACAGTAAAACTATTTTTCCCGCCCCTTAATTTTATTCTTTTTCGTTTGACTGAGGGTTTAAAAAGGGGGTGTTTGACTTGGGCCCGGGTTTTTATTAAATTGGGCCGGTGATGGGTTTAAGGGTTTTGGTTATTAAGAGTATAAAGGATGAAAGGTTAAGTGATTAACGACCGTTAGCCTTTTATATTAAAAGGACTAACGGTGTTAGTGTTTTAAGGATCATTTATGAAATTTTATTTAACTTTGAGGGCTGTTTTTTTGGCATTTTTGAGGTTTTGTCTTTTTGTGGGTTGACCAATGATTGACCAAGGTTGACTTTGTTGACCTTTGCAAGAAACTTTCCGGCTCTTGTGTACTTTATCCGTCTCGTGTTCGTGTTTGTCCGGTTTTGACCGTTTTCTTGTGATTTTTGCAATATCCATACCTACACATCGCAAATGACAAAACAAGCAATATACAAGCATAATTTGCACCATTTGTTCATTTTAGGGTCATTTTGGGTATAAAAAGGATATGTGATTTTGATATTCCATTTGTTTATTTTAGGGTCATTTTTGGTATAAAAAGGATATATGATTTCTCACATATCAGGATCTTACTCTTAAAGTGAGAGTAAGCAAAGGGTTACACGGGAATTAACTAACCAGTGTAGTTAGTTAATTTTACAGCATTTTGGCTTTTTGGTGTATTCTTAAAAATTTACCAATTAAAAATGTTTCTCCATCTAAATCCATAGTACTCATCGTTGTGGTCTCGGGTGATATACCAGGCCAAGTTTTAAGGTCCACTACATCACCGGCACACTCATTTTTGTGGAATTTTTAGTAAATGTTTGGAAACTGAATAGGCTTAATTCTCACAACTTGGAAATAAGGGTTATAGTGCGCGAGGTCATGTAACTAGTAATTTTTACAAAAGTTATGCTAGAAAAAAATTTAAATTTGGCATAATTTAAGCATATTAGCATGTTATTTTGTAAAAGAAAGGACAAGTAGGCGTTCTAATTCTCCATCCCCCCACTTAGATTATACAACGTCCTCGTTGTATAGATAAAGCAATAAAGAAAATGGGAAATAGAATTAGAACGAGGAACTCCCCTGATATGTTGCTCGGGATGATTCTCCAATTTGAGTTCTTGAGCAAAAAGCATGTTGACGAGGCTTCAGAATGCTTGTACGAGTTCAACACACATCTTTTTTAGAGTATATCATATCGTCGATTTCCTTATAGCAAGATCCTGCATAAAAGATTTGAAGACAACGGGTGCAATTCCTATCTCGGATATATAATGGTTACAATGCAGGAAAACAATTAAACACACTGCTGTACAGAGATCTATACGCTGTATCCCAAACCCTAGGATACGTCGTATTGTTCCTGTAAAAACAATTAAAATTTTAAAAATACTGAAAGTTAAATTACAACTGATAACGTCCAGACACATCCATACGCCGTATCCAGAGGGGTTCGATACGCCGTATGGAGTGTCTAGGCAGACAGACTCGTGCAAACAATTTAAAAATAATTCAAACAATTTAAAAACGACCGGGTTGTCTCCCGAAAAGCACTTTTGTTTCAGCTAGTCGTTAAGTTCTACTTTTTCTTTTCTCTCTTCTTTTATTTATCCATCATTCGCTCGCACTTGTCTCCATGAGCGAATTTCTTCATAATCTTTTGGCATGATACATATTTCATAAAAAATGGCATGCCGCGCGTAACATCTCTTGTTATATCTTCATCGTCAATGATGATAAAACCTGCAAAAATAGAAAATTTTCCAACGAAAACAGGTATATCTGTCAGAGCTCCAGCTGGACTCTTCCCTTCATGATCTTCATTGTCCTTAATTATAGAATAATAAAAGCTTTTGGTAATTAAATTAACAGAAAAGGATGGGATGAAGTCAGCAGTAACGTTTTTATACCCAATCGTGTAAGAAAATTTCATTTTATAACAATACTTAGAACTGGTTTTAACACTATCAAGTTCATTGACAACAGTTGGCTCAAAATCAACATCTTGATCGAGTTCTAGAGGTGTATCCAAGTCATTTAATTCAATGTAGTTACCATAAAGTGGGTCGGATGACTCGTTATCCTCTCCTACAAGCTTTGTTTAAAGATTTTTCAACATAAAGCCCCTCCTGATTAAGCTAGTAGCAGGCTTAATACTTTTGAAAACAATTTTTTCTTCCCCGACCCTTAGAGTGAATTTTCTTTTGTAAACATCAATCTTGGAATGGGCAGTAGACAAAAATGCCCGGCCAAGGATCAAAAGGACATCGTCATCCTCGGGTACGTCCAAGATGATAAAGTCTATGGGGAAAATAAATTTGCCAATCCATACTAGTACGTTTTCAGCAATACCCCTTGGTTGTTTTATTGTTCTGTCAGCCAGTTCAATGGTCAACCTAGTGTGAGATAAAATTCCTAAACCAAGGTTGGTGTAGGTAGAAAATGGCATAACACTCACACTTGCTCCTAGGTCAACAAAGGCTTTATCAAAACAAATATTATGAATAAAACAAGGTAAAGTAAAGCTCCCTAGGTCTTTTTCTTTCCAATGCAAGGTGTGATCATAAGCTTCCAGAATCTTCACATCTTGTGCCTCTCTCCAATCGTCACAGCAGTAGTCATGTAGTCGCCTTGAGAAGAGAACTATTTCAGAAAATATGCTTATGTGCTGTGAGCCTGATATGGCATATGGACTACATCCCATACGGCGTATCTCAGATGATGGTCGAGATCGATTTTACATGGTCCCTTAGGTTTGGTTCTGTTGAGCTGGGCAGACCTCCAATTCCTCTTTCTTGTAAAACTTTGCTCATTTGACCAATTCGAATTTTCAAGGTCTTAATCGATGCTCCTTGATTTCTTATTGCCGCATCGGTAGAAGCTCGAATCTCCTTGATGATGTTTGAGTTTTCTTCGTGTCTCTTTGCTGACTCATCCATGAATTTGGTTAGTGATTCTTCCAATGTCTGTCTTTGATCAGGATACAAAGAATTTTTGTTGTTGCGTTGGTAGAATCCTGGCCCTGCTGCTCTATATTGTCCTGCAGGTTGATAGGGTGTTCCAAACTGAGTGTAATATGCCTCTTCAATAGTATTCCCTTCTTCCTTTAGTGGGTAGTCTTTTGTGTAGTGTGGTCATTTGCATAGTTCGCATCCGACCTGAGTAGCGTATACTTTCTCGTTGACTTTCTTAATTTCTCTCCTGAGGTTGTTGAGCTGGGCTTGAATAGCAGCAAGTCCGTCAGAAGTTTTAGTACTTCAGGCTTTTGAGGATGTTCCGTTATGCCATTTCTGAGAGTATTCAGTCATTTCTTGGATGGCTATCTTTGCATCTGCAGCAGTTTTAGTGGGAATGGCACCTTTAGAGTCAAGGATTTGTCTGGTGGGAACATCGAGCCCATTATAGAATAAGATAACTTCCTGCATATCAGTTAAATAATGCTGAGGACATTTCATCAAAAGTTCCTTAAATCTTTCCCAGGCTCGGAAGAGGCTTTCGTCCGGTTCTTGCTGAAAATTGTTTATCTCTTCCACTTTCTTTGCCGTGCGAGCAGGTGGGCAGTACTTGTTTAGAAACTTTGTTTTCAGGGTTTCCCAGTTTGTGATTGAACCTGATGGTTCGTTCCTGAGCCATCGACTTGCAGCTCCAGTTAAGGACATGGGAAAAACTCGAAGCATTACTTGATCTTGAGTCACCTCGAGGATATGAAATAAGTCAATGATCTCAAGAACTTTTTTGATGTGTTCATTTGCGTCTTCATGTTCTGAACCGCTGAAATTATTTTCGCGAAGATCCTTGAGATATTGCCCTTTTAATTCAAAGTGAGTTTTGTCATTAATTTTGGGCCTAACAACTCCTGACCCATAGTTTCCACGGGTCTTGCTCATGTATTGCTCCATTGTTTCTGTCATAATTTCTGTAGTTTCTTCTTTTGAATGTTCTTTGATGTCAAAAAATAAATCGAGCTCTGGTGAACTTGATTCCACAAGACCATGTGTCTCGTAGAGCCTCCTTTTTGAGCGGAATGCACTTTCCGGGTTTTCAAAAGGTGTAATTAGTTCCTTAGTGGAACTTCTTGTCATGCATCACCTAAAACAGAGGATAATAAATCAGTAGGATATGCTCTTTGGAAAAAATACAAAAAATTAAACACGAAAATCAGTTTTTTAGTTCTGTTACTGTATCAGATAACGAATACGCCGTATTCAATTAATTTGAATACGCCGTATGATCTGCTGAAGGTTAATACGCCATACAGATTATATAGAATACGCCGTATTGTTTGGAAGAACAGATACGTCGTTTAGA
Organism: Tanacetum coccineum; assembly: GCA_026074375.1. Lineage (NCBI taxonomy): Eukaryota > Viridiplantae > Streptophyta > Magnoliopsida > Asterales > Asteraceae > Tanacetum > Tanacetum coccineum. Next base: position 39,909 of record BQNB010052546.1, read on the forward strand.
CTGTAGAAACCAATACGTTGTCCTGAGTGGAAAGGTCGATACGTCGTATCCAACTGGTGGATACGGCGTATCTGTTGATCTGTCAGAACAAGATACTTAGAAATTAAATAATTCAAGAATTTAAACACACAATTAAATTAATTACAAACAGAATTAATTAAACTAATTAGATTAATTCAAAACTAATGGTTAGAAATACTAATAAAATTAAAGGTTAAACTTTTTCACTCCCCGGCAACGACGCCAAAAACTTGATGTGCTGTCGTGTAGGGTCAATTTATTGATTACCAACACTTTAACGGGCAGTGTACCCAATCAGATGTAGCTTCGTGGTAAGTAGGGTGTCGAACACTAAGAGTGAGGTCGTTAACCTTATATTCTACCAGTATTTTAATTACTCTAATTAAGTTAATCCTAATTACTTGTTAAACCTATGCTATATACACTTCTAACGGATATGGGGGGTTTTCAGCCTGAGAGACTGGCACAGGTTTTATGGTGACAATAATCAATTCTAAACACAATAAACATGCAA